>JAQZBX010009821.1:0-45357 GCA_029593785.1 Cabassous unicinctus
AAAAAAAAAGTTATGTGGTTCAGAGTTGGTATAGCAAACTATTACAGTTTAACATTTCTACCAGAGTAGATATCAATAAACAAAGGTAACTGTTGTTTAAACATCTAATAATTAAGAAATTAATATGAACCAATTATCTGAAATTAAAAGATAAATATACTGCCATTCCAGTTTGCATGTTTACAATAACTTATTTCATACTTTCAAAAATAAACATTAATGCAATTTTCCTGTTTTGAAACAAGTTCTGTGCTCAGACTGTATACTTTTCAGTAGGTGCTAATTCACACATACATTATTCATTATTCAATTACCACAAGAAATATATCATGATTGATTAGACCTATCCTAGTTAATTACCTATCAAAACATATCAGTGGAAATAAAGGAATCACAGGAATGGAATGACAGAGAAGTCAGAATAGGATAAGTTACCAAAAGAACTATTAGGTAGAAGATGGATGAAAAGGAAAGGAAAGGAAAGGAAAAGGAAGGAAAGAGAAGAAAAGAGAAGAAAAGAAAAGAAAAGAAAAGAAAAAGAAACCTGCAATGTTCCTATGTAACAAAGAATTAAGTTCCAAGTTTTATTCATTTTAATATTGTATCCAAAGTGATGGCAGACTTTTTCTTGTGTTTTTGAGACTGGCTTTAATATACAGTGGTGGGCAGGCACTTAAGTGATAGCATAAAAAGTATAACGGTTAGAAAAAGTGAGAAATCACCAGCTATAAATTAATATCAATAAAGTAATCTTAATTTTTGGTGAGATTACAGGAGGGGATATGTGTATTTAAGAAGCTAATAAAAAAATTGACTGCCTCATTTATGAAACCTATATTTAAAATTCTGAAGAATCTTTGAAGAATTAAGTATCACATATTATACAATTTCAGAAAGATCTTGGCTGATCTATCCAACTGTGATGTATATAAAGAAAAGCTTTGTGTGATAACACTTTGTTAACTGGAATTTCTTAACATCTAATGCAAATTTTGACTCCATGTGACCACTACACTAAATGGTGTAAACACACAACAGAGTATTGGACCACAATAGGATTAACACTATGCTGTTTTGAGGATGGTAAGCAGGGCAAAGACAAAGGAAATCTGATGAGGAATATTGCCTGCTTCAACAAGAATTAAGTCTTAAATAGCAAAGCTTTTAATTTATTTTCATTCTGTCACTATGCTGTGTAAAATACTTTTTAATGTATCAATATATCATAGGAAAGCACAACAAGTAACTTCGTGTAACAGATTCCCTTGCATTGTACCTCTTGGCACCAAGGGAATGTGTGGAAATTATCCCATCAGTAAAACACCTCAGGAGAGGACCGAGAAAAGTGAAATACAAAGAAGTTTTTATTGTGTTATCCTAAAGTCATCCAGTACAAAAAGTTAAAAACACTCCTCTTCTCTCTCACATCACTTACTTAAAATAGGAAATGATTTTCTTAGAACAAATTTTATGCATTTAAATACAGACATAGAGAACCAAGTATCAAAAAATGATTTTGCTAAAGCAAATTATGGGGGGAAATTGCATTAATTCATTTTAAAGAACTTATTTAGAAGCAAATTTGAAACACTAAGGTCTCCCTCAATCACTTTCCTCAGTATATACATCTTCAGAGAAAAGCTTCTGTCTGAGTTGGAACAATCTCACAGAATCATTAAGACAACATAAAATGAATAGTAGTAAACATTCCATATTCTAAATAATTTACTGAGGTTACATTAAAACTCAATAATTTTTATTACAACTCATTTATAATTTAAAAAACAAAGAAATAATATACAAACAGTAAGAATCTTACTTTCCACTATTCTGTTCACCAATTTGGAGGTCATGGGGATTTAGTGTTTTAGTTTTTAAATGATGCAAGTCACTTTTCGTTTTTGGTTTCACTTAGAGAATTAAAAAGCCATAGTGTTACATTGGTATATTAGATACTACTGAAAAGCATTTTGGACAAATCAAAAAACAAACAAACAAACAAACAAAAAAACATAGAAATCAGTATCTCAGAAGAACAGATAAAAAGTAATACAAAAAGTAAAGATACTTGAAGCTTATATATTATTTTGAGGAGAATCTGGTACTATAAGGTAAAATATCTTCTTTTGTTCATTAAACATTTTAAATACAATAAACAGATTAGTAAGGGAAAGGGAGAGGAAGAAATAATCAGATCATATTAGAAAAAGGAAAGTTGGATAATGACATGATTTAAAGACTATTAATGAAGGATCAAGAAGAGCTTAGAACAATAAAAGGGCAACTAAGTTATTTAGTTAACTAAAAAAGAGAAATGTGGCAGATTATTTCATTGTTAATGTTTCTGTAAGAGGCTTCATCATAAACTGATCTGTAAAGTTATTTTTAAATATAAAATACATATTGGAAAGTTAATTTTAGGAAACTTTAGTAAACACTTTTGTTATAAGGTACCCCAATTTTATAAATAAATCCCCTCTAACTTGCTATGTGTTTAAAGAAATAACTTTATAACATACAAATAAATATCAAGTATGAAAAGTGTATTATTGCACTAATATATCTTTGCAAATCCAAAATATCAGATTATAATAAAATGCACAGTGTCAAAAGGACTAAAACCATCAATGCCATCTAATAAAACAGTGCAACATCTTAAAATGTTGCCCAACAAGTTGCAGAGAAACATGTCTGGAAGCAACACATAATTGAAGCCGTTTGTGTTTTTACCATTTTACATTATTATTGTCTCCATACTTTTTTCTTTCCAAAGAGAAATTCAAATCTTCTATAATGTTGCTCTTGAGTCAGCCATTCTGTGCTGTTCCCCACTTGCATGTTGCCAAAATCATCATATTCTTCAAGTTTTCTCTTCAAACTGCTTGTGGTAATATGTGTAAAGATAACCTCATCTGTATTGTGAATTTTGTTAGCTTGATGGCCTTTGTTCTTGAAGTTGAAAGACAAATTCAGTATTAGGAGTAATACAAAACCGTCATTCTTGAACATAAGCAAATGCATCTCTTTCCTTCATTTCAAATGTTTCCATAATGTATGCAACATTAAATGCAGCACACCTGGAGAACCCTACATTTCCATGACCAAGAGCTTTTCCTGTAGTCTGTAAGCTCATATCAATAAAATCTTCAGGCAAGGGAAAATCATATTATATTTCTTTTGGATATCTGCAAGATCCAAGACTAAATATCTAAATAATGGTTGAAAGTTTGGTTTCATAAAGTTATTTCAATATTTTGCCTTATGCATATTGTATGGTTATTACATATTTCTATAGGGTAAGAAGCTTGCTTTTCATAGCACAATATGGGCCTAAAAACAACCAAAATAAAATTTAGTGCATCTCTTCTTTCCTTGACATCTTCTTTGCAATGTTGGAGGAGGGAAATCCAGCTTCAATTCCCCCCTGGTCCTGGCCATGTGACCTGTGGGTGGGGCAGTAAGCCAGGTTACCTGGCCTACCATCTGGGCTGGCAAAGATGGCCCAATAGAGAACCTATGACTTGCTAGTGGGTGGCAGACATACTAATAACACACAAATTAAAGGATCCAGGCTTCAGCCACAATGGGGAAAAGGAGGGTTCAGCGACTATTGCCTGGCAACCTTGCTGCTGCAATCACCCTTCCCCTGTGTTTCTGCCCACATTTCCTGACTTTAAAGCATATTACTTTCCTACAGTGATAAAAACAGCATCAGGCTGGGATAAAGGCAGACAGATTGAACAATGGAACTGAATAGAGACTCAGAAATTGACCTTCACATCTGCAGTAAAATGAATTTGGTTAGGCTGCCAAGCTTTCCTAGCTGGGCCAGAAGAGTCTATTCAACAAATGGTGCTGGAAGAACTTGATAGCAATATCTAAAAGAAAAAAGAGTACCCTTATCTCGCACCTTACACAAAAATTAACTCAAAATGGATCAAGGACCTAAAAATAAAAATGAAAACTATAAAACTCCTAGAATAAAATGTAGGAAATATTTTCAAGATCTTGTGATAAGTGGTAGTTTCTTAAACCTTACACCCAAAACTCAAGTAACAGAAGAAAAAAATAGATTAACGGGACTTACACAAAAATTAAACACTTTTGCACCTCAAAAGACTTTGTCAAAAGGGTGAAAAAGCTGCCCACTCAATGGGAGAAAATATTTGGCAATCACATATCCAATAAGAATTTAATATCTATGATATATGATGAGATCATAAAACTCAAAAATAAAAACACAAACTATCAGATTCAGAAGTGGGGCAAAGATTTTAAAAGACAATGTCTAAAGAAGATATACAAAAGGTGAAAAAAAAAACATGAAAACACTTTCAAAATCACTAGCTATTAGCAAAGTGCAAATCAAAGCTACAATCAGATATCATCGCACACCTATTAGAGTGGTGACTATTAAAATTTTGGAAAACTGTAAATATTGTAAAGGATGTGGAGAGATAAGATCGCTTTTTCCCTGTTGGTGAGAATGTAGAATGGTACAGCCACTGTGGAGGATTGTTTAACAGTTCCTAAGGAAGTTGAATATAGACTTGCAAAGTGACCCAGCAATACCACTACGAGGTACATACCCAGTATATACCTATTTGTCTCAATGTTCTCAATGACACATGTCACTGAGAGCAGTGACATGAATAGACATCTGGACATGAATGTTCATAGTGGCATTATTCATAATTGCCAAAAGTTAGAAGCAACAGAGGTGTCAATCAATTGGTGAATATATAAACAAATTGTGGTATATACAGACAAGAGAATGTTATGCAGCTGTAAAAAGAAATGATGTCATGAAGCATATGACAGCATGAACCTGGAGGACATTATGTTGAGTGAAGCAAGTCAGACAAAAAAGGACAAATACTGTGTGATTGTGCTATTATGAACTGAATATTTAATGTAAACTCATGGGGTTAATATTTAGAATAATGTCAGCAGAAAATAGAATGTGTACAGAGAATGCTAAGTTGAGTGTTAATCTGTGCAGAATCGGTAAATTTTTGTTTTTAAATATTTGGAAATGATTATAAATGGTGAAAGCACATGATAGTGTTTCAAACTGGCAGAATTATTATATGGGTATGATAGTGATTGAAAGGATAAATATAAGGTCATAGATATTACTAGAAGGAAAGCTTAAAAATATAACATGGGATTCAGTATCAGGGTGAAACCTCATATAAAATATGAACACGGGTTCTATTGCATATATAAGAGTGTTTATACAAAATAGAAGCACAAGTAAACTGGAAAGACAAAAACAAAATAGTACCTATATATAGCAGGGGAAGCATAGAATGATTGGGAGGAGATGAATTTTTTTTTAATTGGAAAATGAAAATTTTCTAAAAATTTTTGAAGTGGTGCATGTACAACTATGTGATTTTACTAAGTACCACTGATATACACTTTGGATGGATTTATTCTTATTAATATGTGTCAGTAAAATTGACTAGTTAAAAAAAAAAAGTACATAAAGACATGAGGATATCCAGTAATATTAACCGTTTGGTTCAATATAAATGCCAGTACTTTTGTATTATATTGTTTGTACAAAAAACCACCTCTTACTTCCTACAGATTCTAAAATGAAAATCATAAAAGGTAATGATATATCTGTGGCTTTGAACATGTAATGTACAACAATATAAGTGGAAACAAGTACAAAAATTGGTGAATGATCAGATGGGTATTGGAAAACTATATGTGCATGTGAAGTTAAGTTTATATCAAACCAATGTGATTGTTATAGATTTTAGAAGTTAAGTTTTATTCCCATGGTATCCACAAAGAATATAGTTCAGAAAATATGTCCAGTGAAAAATGAGAAGATGACACATATGGTACAATACAAGAAAGCAAATAAATATAAAACCAGGCATTATCAGGAGAATTGAGGGAAAAGATTTACAAAGACTAAATAGCAAAATGGCAGAAGGAAGACCTATATTATCAGAAGTAACTTTAAATAGAAATGGATTAAACTCTCCATTCAATAAGCAGAGAAAGGCAAATGAAAGATTGAATCATAATCATGTCCAAATGATATGTGATCTACCAGACACTCACCTTAAATTCCAAGTATCAAGGTGAAAGTGAAATAATGGAAAAAATATATATACCATGCAAGTAGTAACCATAGAGATAAAAAATAACTATAGTAATATCAGATTAAAAAAACTTTAAGTGAAAAATAGTTACAAGAGCAAAGATGATCATTACATACTGCTAAAAGGTACAATTAAAAAAGAAGTACAATAATTATGAGTATATATGCACCAAAGAGCAGAGCCCCAAAATATATGAAGAAAAAACTGACAGATATGAAGGGAGAAATTAAAAATTCCACATTATTAACAAGACTTTAATACAACCCATTGAATACTTGGTAGAACATGTACTTAGAAGATCAATAAGGATATACAAGATATAAAAAATACTTTAAACCTATTAGAACTAGGAGACATATAGAACACTGCACACAACAAAAGCAAAATACATATATTTCTCAAAGGAACATGAATCGTCCTGCAGGATAAATCATATGTTAGAACACAAAATAAGTCTCAAGAACTTAAAAAAAAAATTGAAATCATACCATGTGTCTTCTCTGACCACAAGAGAATGAAACTAGAAATCAGAAAAAGAGGAAGAAATGGAAAGCTCAAAAACATGTGGAAATTAAACAACATACTCTTAAACAGCCAATGGATTAAGCAGGAAATCAGAAGAGAAATTAGGAAACATTTTGAGGTGAGTGAAAATCAATATACAACACACCAAAACTTATGGATGAAGCTTAGGCAGTATTGAGACGGATAATTTTGGATCTGAGAGATAATATTAAAAAGAAGAGAGACTTCAAATATGAGACCTATCCTAAAATGGAAGATCTAGAAGAAGAGGAAACATTAAAGAATAGAGCAGAGATAAATGCAATAGAGAAGAAAAACAATAGAAACAATCAACAAAACCAAAAGGTGGTTCTTTGAAAAGGTCAATAAAATTGACAAACCTTTAGCTAGACTGACAAAGAGAAAAAGAGAAAGGATGCAAATAGTGAAATTCAGAAATGAAGAGGGGGATGAAACTACTGATTCCACTGAATTAAAATGTACTGTAAGACGACACTATGAACAACTGTGTGGCAATAAATTACATTAGCTAGATGAAATGGACAAATTCTTAGAAAGAAACAATCTTCCTACATTGACTCAAGATGAAAGAGAAGATCTCAACACATGAATCACTAGTAAAGAGATAGAATCAGTAATCAAAAACCTCTCAAAAAAGAAAATCTCAGGCCCCTATGACTTCACAGGGAAACTTTAACAAACATTCCAAGAAGGCTTAACTTCAATTCTGCTAACCAAAAGGTTGAAGAGGAAGGGAACACTTTCTAATTCTTTCTATGAGGCCAAAATCTCCCTCATTCCAAACTAGATAAATAGAGCACAAGAGAAGAAAATTACACAACAAAATCTCTTATGAGTATAGAGGTAAAAATCCTCAACAAAATTCTAGTAAATGGAATCCAACAGCATATTAAAGAATCATACATGATGGTCCAGTGGGATTTAACATTTGTATGCAATAGAAAATTAACTAATTTAATAACCCACATTAGCAGAATGAAGCACAAAAACCACATGACCATCTCAATTGATGCAGATAAGGCATCGCACAAAATACTTTCTTGATGAAAACCATTTAGAACACTAGGGATAGAAGGAAACATACTCAAGATGATAAAGGACATATATGCAAAGCCCATGCTAGCATGCTACTTAATTGTTGAATAAATGAAAGCTTTACTTCTAAGATCAGGAAAAAGACAAGGATGTCCTCTTTTGCCACTTTTATTTTAAATTGTCCTGGAAGTTCTTGCCAGAGGAATTAGGCAAGTAAAAGAATAAAAAGCAAGCAAATTTGAAAGCAACAAGTAAAAATTTTCCTTTTTGCCAATGATATTGTCTTCTGTACACAAAATCCTGAAACATCCCCCCAAAAGTTCTTAGAGCTTATAAATGCATTCAGCAAAGCAGCATGGTAGGTTGTGGCAGTTTGATATAGTTATGAATTCTGAAAATAGATATTGGACTATGCTTGTAAACTGGTCTGTTCCTCTGGGTGCGATTAAGTTATGATTAGGGCTTTGCTTGGGCCACATCAATAAGATGTTATACCCTACCACTATGTGGGTGGGGACACAGAGATAAAACTACATGATAGAGCAGAGGAGTTAGTTGGAGTTTTGAGTTGGAGTTCTGATGATGAATTTTAATGCTAGAGCCTGGGGAAGTAAGCACACAGAGGAGCTTGGTCGTGAGGAAGGTGAGAAGGCCCTGGAAAAGAGATGAGCTGTTCACCTGACAGTTCACAGCTGGCCTTGTGGAGAGATGCAAAGCCTAGAGAGCCTTATAGTCTACAGCAGACCTTGTAGAGGAAACAGAGGAGCTGAGCCCAGTGAGCAATGGAAGCTAAGGAAGAAAGGACCTCAAAAAGCCTAAACCCTGGCAAATGTCAGCAGCTGTCTCACTCAAAAACGTGGCAACAGATTTTGTTGAGGGAAGAAACTTAGGCTATATGGCCTGGTAACTGTAAGTCTCTACCCCATATAAGTACCCTTTATAAAAACCAACTGATTTTGGTATTTTGTATCAAAACCCCTTTGGCTGACTAATACAAAGGTAAACATTTGTAAATATGTAATATTTTTAGATATAAGCAATAGACAATTAGAAGAAGAAATCAAGAAAAATATTCCATTATCAATAGCCACTAAAATAATCTAGTATCTAGGAATAAATTTAGGGAAGGGTGTTAAGGACTTATACACAGAAAACCACAAAACATTGCTAAAAGAAATCAAAGATGACTTAAGTAAATGGACGGACATCCCATGTTAATGGACTAGAAGACTAAACATCATTTAAATGTCAGTAGTTCCCAAAGCAGTTTATAGATTCAATCAATCTGAAAGAAAATTCTAACATCTTCTTTGCCAAAATGGAAAAGCTAATCACAAAATTTATATATAATTGTAAGGGAGTCCAAATAGATAGTGCCATCTTGGAAAAGGATAAAGAAGTTGGAATATTCACATTTTCTGATGTTCAAACTTATTCACACAGGCACAGTAATTAACACAGCATGGTACTTGCACAAGGACAGATATATAGGCAATGGCATTAAATTGAGATCTCAGAAACCCACCCTCACATTTATGGCCTACTGATATATGACAAGGAGTAAAAACGACTCAATTGGGAAATAAGAGTTTCTTTGATGAACTTAATCTTCATTTGAAAAAAAAAGAGAGAGGCCTCTACCTCACACCTTCTATAAAAATCAACTCAAAATGGGTCAAAGTACTTAATATAGCAGCCAGAAATATCGAACCCTAGAAGAAAATGTAGGGAAGCATTTTCAGGAACTTACATTGGGCAATGATTATTTAGAATTTATACCCAAAGCATATGAACATAAGAAAGAATAGATAAATGGGACTTCAGAATTTTTTTTTAACTTTCATGTTTCAAAGAACCTTATTATGAAGGTAAAACAGCAATGGGAAGAGATATTTTGAAACCACATATCTGATAAAGGCTTATTTTCCAGAATATATAAAGAAATCCTGGAGCTTAACAAAAAAAAATAGGACGAAAAAATTAAATATGGGAAAAGGCTTCAAAAAAGATACCGCTCAAATGAAGACATAGAAATGGCCAGAAAGCACATGAAAAGATCTTTAATCTCATTAGTGATCAGGGAAATGCTAATCAAAACCCATTAGAATGGCTGCTATTAAAAACATGGAAATTAAGAGGTGTTGGAGAGAATGAAGATAAATAGGAATCTCATTCCTTGCTGTTGGAAATGTAAAATGTGCTGTCTCTGTGAACAGTTTGGCAGTTCCTCAGAAAGCTAAGTATAAAACTACCATATGTCCCAGCAATACCACTACTAGTTATATACCACCAAAGAATTGAAAGTAGGTACTCAAACAGATTTTTAAACGTATGCTCATAGCAGCATTATTCACAATTGTCAAAAGAAGAAGGCAATCCAAATGTCCATCAACCAATGAATGAATAAATACAATGTGATATACACATACAATTGAATATTATTCAGCCTTAAAAAGTAATGAAGAACTGATACATGTGAAAACACATATTAACCTTGAAGATATCATGTTGAATGAAATAAGCCAGACAAAAATGGGCAAATATTGTATAATCTCACTGACTTGAAACAATTAGAATAAGCAAACACAAAGAGTCAGAATCTATTAAGACAATATAGTTTACCAGGAGACCATTGGAGATATGGAATGGGAAGTTAAGGCTTAAAATGTACAGATTCTTATTTGGAATGATGGTAATGTTTTGGTAATGGATTGTAGTGATGGCAGCAAAACACTGTGAACATAATTAATATTACTGAAATATGTATTTGAATGTGATTAAAAGGGAAAATATTAGATTGCCTATATGGTAGGAGAATAAAAAGTTTTAAAAAGCCCATGGATCAAAACTACAAAAACAGTGAACTCTAAGTTAAACAATCAACTATAGTTAATAGAACAATTACAAAAATTATAAATATGGACTATCATCAATTGTAAAAAATGTTCCACACCAATGCAATGTGTTAATAATAAGGTGGTATATGAAAATCTTGTATTTTACGCATGATTGTTCTGTAAACCCACAATTTCTATAATACAGAAAAAAATTTAAGGAAATTCACCTAAAATAAGACCCAAAATAATTGAAAATGAAGCATGACACTCTTAAAAACATGATGAGTCAAAGATGATATAGGAATATTTTGAACCTAATTCAACCTGAATGATAGTGAGAACATAACATATGAAAATTTTAAGGTAAAACTGAAACATTGCTTAGGATCACAATTTAAAGTCTTCAAAGACTTATATTAGAAAAAAGTATAAATCAGTTTTCTAAGATTTCACCTCAGGATATTGTCCAACAGCTCTTGAATAAATCTTTTTTTTCACTGATTTTACTCTCTGTGCCTCATTATGGTTAATTTCTCTTAACACATACTCACTTTCCCTGATTTCTCTTCAGCTGTGTTGATTCTATTAATGGGAACATCAAAGAATTTCTTCATCATATTTTTCATTTCCAAAAATTAGATATAAATTTTATATATGTATAAACATATACAGTCTACATATTCAATATATTATCACATTATAATAATAAAAGATAAAAAATAAAAATGGGTAGAGAGCTGAAATGTTCCATTTGCACAATGCAGTCATCTGGGATTGCCATAGGATTGCACTGAATCTGTAGTTCACATTGGGTAGTATTGACATCTTAAGAATATTAAGTCTTCCTATCCATGAACACAGGTTGTTGTGCCATTTATTTTGGTCTTTAATTTCTTTCATCAGTGTTTTGTACTTTTGAGTGTGTAAATCCTTCACTTCCTTGGTTATATTTAGTCCCAGATATTTTATTTTTGTGGGTGCTATGGTGAATGGATTTATTAAAAATATCCATTTCAGATTTTCTTTCCTGGTGCATAGAAACAAAACAGGTGTTGTTGTAGGGTTTTTTGGTGTAACTCTTGTAGTCTACACATTTTTTAAATTCCTTTATTAGTTTTAGGAGTTTTGTGTGTATTCCTTGTGGTTATTTATATAAAGATCATGTCATCTATGAATTGAGATCATTCTTCTTCTCCATTTTTAATTTGGGTGCTTTATATTTCTTTTTCATACTGAATTGTTCTGCCTGGAACTTCCAATACAATATTGAAAGGCAATGGTTAAAGCACGCATCATTGTCTTATTCCTGACCTTTATTCAGGGGGAAGGTTTTCAGTTTTTCACCATTTAGTATATTATTACCTATGAGGATCTCATGTATGACATTTACCCCTTTAAGGAGGTACTGTAGTTTTAGTAGAATGTCTTTTAAAGTTTTCCTAAATTAAAGCTCCTTCAATTTGATACATTTTTGTACTCCAGTTACTCTATTAAGGCAGATTTTAAAGAACTTTTCAAAAATGTAAACCAGTGCCACCATTCTCACTATTTTTGGAAGGGAGAAATTGGAATTTTAACTGTTTTTCATAAAGAGATATTATTTATGACAACACATAATGGGTTTATTATTATTGTAATGAATTAATAAAAATAAGTGTTAAAGTGTCAGATTTAATTTTTAATATGGCAATTAGAGATTTATAAAACCCAGCTACAAGAAAACTTTTTAACACCCCAATAATGCTTAAGATTGTAAAGAGGTCTGAGATAGAAAAGTTTACTAATAAATATTTTTTAATGTTCAAATAGTATGATAATGAAAGTGATTGGAGCCATGTATGAGAGTATTCAATTTAGAATCCCTCTACCATAGTTTTTTAATTCTTATTTTACAGATAAGGAAAATGAAAGTCATCTGCTTTTTCTAAACAATTAGTCACTAGATACATGTGGCTAGTGAGTATTTAGGATGTGGCTATCCTGAATTATGAGAACTTAGTATGAAAAAATTCACCTATCTCATTAATAGTTTTATATTGATTACATGTTGAAATGATATTTTGGATAAAATGTTTTAAGAAAAATAAGTTAATAAAATGTACTGTTATGAGTCTACCAGAAACTTTTACATTTCTTTTGTGGCTTGCATAATATTTATATAAGACTGCTATCACATGGTAAGGATTCAAATTCTGTTTATTTAAAACAAAATTCTCTACATGATTTAAGAAAGATTAATCAGAGAAGTGCTTTTAGCAACAAGATATTTTCAATAAAATCTGTAACAAATGCCTACAATTGAAATCATTATAAGCAACATTTAAATAATGAAAAATTCTCATGGTAAGCCTAAAAATAAAAACAAAATACAATACATCTTTTAACATGAGATTTATAAAGTACAAAATAAATTAATTATTGGTTAAAATAGAAAGCACTATAGAATGAAAATACAAATGTTGTCATCCCTAGCACAATTTAATTTTCCTTAAAAAAGGAGTTGAATTTTCATTATATAAAGACAAATAAAAATAAAGTGGAGGATGAAATCTGAATCACCTGTTTCTTAGAGCAATATCCATTGATATTGAGTAAGCAGGAAGGGCAGTTGCATGACATAGGTTCAAGAACTTGGGAAGCTCTTTCTAAGGGTAGGAGCTCTTTCCTACAACTCAGTGTCAACTACTCCACAGCACTAACTAATTCAATCTGATACAAAAAACCTGACACTGGTGACTTATTATCCTCATCATTTTTGCTCCTTTCCCCACCTTTAGCTTATGTCTCTTATTAGCCCAGTCTATGCCCTAAACTCTCAGAATGACAACACTATGAACTCTGTCCTCCTTGTCATGAATTCCTGAACTGACAAGTGCCAGGACATCCCAAGGGAGGCCAGTGTATTTGGTGGCTATTAAGTTATTAGAAACTTTCCATTTCTAGGAGTTTAGGTGCAATCATGGTTCTCACTTGCCTTGATTTTGAAGAGCTGGAGTCCTGCATTGCAGGAATAAAAGTCACCTGTGGCTTAAGGCTCACTAACAGCTGACTTAAAAGCCCAGGCTGAGAGGTCACTGTTTCTACAGGATTTGTTCTGGGACACCTGCCTTTTTCAGTTGAAAGGGTCTGTACAACTAGTCTCCTAAATTGCTTGAAAGTTTCAAAAACATTAAAAGTAAGAAACTATAACAAATATTTTGTAATAAACTTTATTTTTGGAGAAGTTTTATATTACAGAAAAGTTGCATCAAAGTATAGATGGGGAAGTGGATGTGGCTCACGTGACTGAGCCCCTGCCTACTACATGGTAGGTACCTGGTTCGGTTCCTGGTGCCTCCTAAAGAAGAGAGTGAGCTTGCACAATGGGCAGGCACAGCAAGCTGTCATAACTAGATGATGCAACAAGAGACACAGGAAAAAAACATAATGAGAGACACAATGAAGCAGGGAGCAGAGGTTCCCAGTATCTCCTAAAGAAGACAACAGGCTGATGCAATGGGCAGGCGTGGTGAACTGATGCAACAAGATGATGCAACAAGAGACATGGGGGTGGGGGGAGAAGCATAATGAGAGACAAAACAAAGCAGGGAGTGGAGTTGGCTCAAGTGATTAGGCACCTTGCTCCCACATTGGAGTTTCCTGGTTCAGCTCCTAGTGCCTTCTAAAGAACAAGAAAGACGAAGAGACACAGCAAGTGCAAAACATCAAGGGGATGGAGAGAAATAAATGAATAAAATAAATCTTTTTTAAAAAAGTATAAATGATCCCCATATAGCAGCTGTCCCATCCACAACAACATTTTCTCCTATTTTAAATATCTTTACATCAGTGTGGGACATGAGTTACAATTCATGGTCCATTCTTGAAGCATTGCTACAAACCAAGGTCTATAGTTTATGTTACAGTTTACACTTTGCTCTGTGAAGTTTTATATGCCTTGACAAATGCATCATAATGTCATGTACCTGTCATTAGTATCATACAGAACAATTCCAATGTTCTAAAAATGCCCTGTGTTCCACCTATTCATCCCTCTCCTCCCTTTGAATGTCTGGTAACCGCTATCTTTTTATCAATGTTACAATGTGTAATTATTACCACATTATAATAATTACAATAACAATAAATCTATTTTGATCCATGTTTATAAAAGGTATAAAATATCATACCTATTGCACAGACACTCTATACCAGGACATGTGTTAAGCACTTTATTTCTATTAATTTTAAAAATGCATTATTAGAGAAAATTTCACAATGCATACCCTGTACCCGCCACAGTGTCAATAAGTATCAATTTATGGCCAATCTTGTTTCATCTGCAAACTTGCCCATTCCTCTCAACACATACCTGATTATCTAAAACTGACACAGATACCATGATATTTCAAATGAAATATTTCAGGATGTAGTTATGAAAATATAAAAACTTTTTAAACATTAAGGTTTAACATAAAGTAAGGAACATATTTCTATATGTATAGCATGATGAATTTTCACATACTCATATAGTAACCACAAAGGTCCAGATATAACATATTTTAGCACCCCAAAATCTGCTTCATGTCCATGCAGCTCAATTAGTCCCAGAGGTATCTGCTATGCTAAGTAATAGCACAAAGATTAATCTGCCTATTCATGGCCATTATATGATTGGAAATGCTCAGAAGGTAGTCTCCTGGCTCTTGATTCATTTGCTCAGAATTTCATCCAAGTTATGGTATTAGCAGTGTATTCCTTTCATTCCTAAGTTACACAAATATAGCACTATTAAACTGTTCATTTCCTATTAATGGATAGTTGCACTGTTTCTATCATGCTGCTACTATAAATGAAGATGCTAAGACTATACTTTCACATGCCTTTTTGTGGATATAAGCACTCATATCTTTAGAGTATAGAATATATAAGTAGAAATGGAATTGACAAACTACATGATAGTCGTATGTTTAGCTTGGTTGATGTTGCCTAATAATTTTTCAAAATAGTGTAGAAATTATTTCTCACACCATCAATGAATGAGAGTTTGAATTAAAAAAAAAAAATTTTGCCAACCTGTAAGTAAAATCTATTAATTTTAGCCATCTTACAATTAATGATGTTGAACACCTTTTTATATGTTTTTTGGACATTCAGATAGCCTGTTCTGTGAAGTCCCTTTTCAAATAATTTTTCTTTATAAAATATTGTCTCATTTAGAAATTTATTTTTAGATGTTTTGTGCATATTGTATATAGTAGTCCTTTTTTAGGTGTACATTTTGAATTTTTTCTTCTATCTGTGGCTTGCCTTTTCACGTTGTCTTTGAAAAACAAAAGTTCTTAATTTTTTATAAAGTCCAATTCATTTCATTTCTTTTGGTGATACAGATCTTTGTATTCTGTTTAATAAATCCTTGCCTAACCCTGTATTGTGAATACAGTTAACTACGTTATATTCTACAAGTTTCATTCTTATATTTTACAAGTTTTGTTTACTGGTCCATCTGAAATTGACTTTGCATATGGTGGGATGTAAAAAACAATGTTGATGTTTCTATATGAAAATCCAAATAACCCCAGGATTATTAACAGAAAAGATCACCCTTTACTATTGCATTGCAGTGACAACCTTGCCACAAATCAATTGAGGGAACATAAATGAATCTTTTTCTGAGTTCATCATTTAATTCCATTGATGTCTTTCTGTAACTTTGAAAAAATACTACATTGATTTATTTACAGTAGCTTTATAAAAAGTTTTCACATTTGATGATCTAATTCAAACGAGTTTGTTTACTTCCCCAAAGACGCCTTGACTCTTTTCAGCACTTTGTTTTTCATAAAAATTTAAATTCACCTTGGCAATTTTATGACAATAAAAACAGTAAATAATACCCTAAGGTACTTTAAATAAGATTTCATTGAATCCGCAGGTCCAGTTGGGGAGTATTAACATCATTACAGTACTCAGAGTTCTAAACCATTGAAACATGGCATACCTCTCTACCTCCCACCCTGCCACCATTTAAGTTTCCTTTAATTTCTTCCAACAATATTTCATAGTTTTAGATTGTTGAATGTAGACAGGCCTTACACAATATTGATGGACATATTACTTGGTATTTTGGTAGCTTTATTAGACAATTGATCATTTGTTGCTGTTATAGATATAGATGGACTTTGTTTTTAATTTCATTTTCTAATATTTTGTTGCCAGTATGGAGAAGAGCCCTCTTTTACTGTTTTTTGATCTTTGTCCAGTAGCCTTTCTAAATTTACTTATTACTAAATTTACTAATTAATTTTAGTGATTTGGTTGTAGGTTTTGTTTTTTTTTTATATTTCAACAAAAAAAACACATTTAATAATCTGCAAATAATGGGAGATGATTTTATTTATTTTTCTTTCTTTATTGATGTTTCTAGATCCTCTAATATAATAGTAAATATAAGTAGCAGGAGCAGACTTCTTGTCATATACTTCCACTCATGGGAAAGCTTCCAATATTCAAATTTATATAAGATATTAAGAAACTTTTTGTGTTAAATGTTTGCTGCAAATTTTTAATGACTGGGGATTATATTTTATCAAATTGATTTTCCTGCATTCTTGGGATGATCATATTTTCTTCCCTGTATTCTACTGATGTGGTAGATTTTGTTAGTTGAATTTCAATAGTTAGGTCAACGTGACATTTCTTGAATAAACCACATTTTATGGAGATGTGTACACCTTTCTTTATATCACTGTTTTTGCTTTGTCAATTCATTTTTAAGAAATTTAATATTCATTATGAGATGAATCAGCTAGTAAATTCGTTTACTTGCAAAGCTTTTCCAATTTTTATGTCTATATCAACTTGGTCAAGGAAAATTTTTAAATTGTTCTTCCTTTTTCTCTGGATGAGATTATCTAAAACTAGTTTTATTATTTTTTTAAATATTTGGAAGAATTCACCAGTGAAACCATCTGGGCCTGAATTTTACTTCTGAGAATATTATTACTTACGGATTTAATGACTTGAAAAGATACTGGCATATTCATATTATTTTTCCTCAGTTTTATTCAGATGAGTTTTTCAATGTGTATGTTATTTTATGTAAATTGTCAAATTTATTGGCCTAATGTTCTTAACAATGTACTCATTATTTAGTATTTGTCTTATCCAGAGTGATATTTCCTTTCACATTCTTTTTTTTTGATATTTTCCATTTTTTCTCTTTATATTTTCTTGTCTCCACATGCATGAAGTTTTCGATTTAATCTTTCCAAAAACAATTCTTTAATTTTATTTTCTTTATTTTATATTTGTTTTCTATATCATTGATTTATGCTTTTACTTTTATTATTTTCTTCCTTTTATTGTATTGGGTTTTAATTTGTTTGTTTTTAGCCTCTGAAAATATAAATTTAGGTCACTAGTTTTTCAACATATATTTTCTAATATATGTTCTTAAAAACATGAATTGCCCTCTATTCCCTGCTTTAGCCAAAGTCCACAAATTTGTATGTCAGTTTTTATTGTTATTCAGTTCAAAATACATTGTAATCCCAATTGTCATTTTTTTTCTTTGATTCATGTTAGCTAGGAACATGTAACTTAATTTCCACATTTATTTTTCTGTTATTGAATTCTAGTTTAATTCATAGTGGTCAAAACTATTCTGCAATATCTTAATTCTTTAGAAATGTTGAGCTTTTTATTAATGCCTTGCATATGAAGTCTAATAGTAAATGTTGCATGTGTACTTGAAAACAATATTTATTCAGCAATTGCTAAGATTTAGTCAAGTAATTCAAATCATCTCTACCCTTATTGAATTTTTATTTACTTTAGTCATTTCCTGAGAATTATGTGTTCAAATCTCCAACAATATAAGTGAATTTGTTCATTTCCTTTTTCAGTAGTGTCACTTTGGCTTTATAGATTTTGAACCTATATTAGAAAATGCTTACAAATTTACAATTGTTATATCTTATTAGATTGACTCTTTTGTCAATGTGAATTATCTCTCTTTATCTCTCAAAGCACTGCCTGTTGCTTAAGTTTTCTTTGTCTAATAATAGTATAATTGCTAAAGATTTCTTTGATTTATATTTGCACAACATATCTTTCCATAATTTTTTAGACTTTTAATCATTTTGTGTACCTATAGAAAACATCTCTTCTGTGCAGTAAATGGTTACTGATAAACAGCATTATGGTTGGATTTTGTTTTCTCTTCAGTCTGACAACACTTAAAATATTTATGTTTCCTCTAATTATTGCTTTAATTGTGCTTAAATCTACTCTCTTCCTATCTTTTCAACCTATTTGCTGTCATCTGTTACATTGCTACCTCTCTCTATATATATCTTTCTCTTTTTTTTATTTTCAGATTCATTTTTCATGGGACTTAACTCTTATAATACAAGGACTTATCAATAATATATGCTCCTTATTCAATAATGCACAGCAGTATCATGTTCATTATTTAGGTATAATTTGATGTTAATGAGATAGAGTCCCCAGATTTAATACATGGAAAACACTTAAACCCATGGTTAACACTCAATTAATGTTAGCGCTTATGATAATGACAATGAAAATAATCTTTGATATATTGGCCCACCCATTATATTACAACGTGCTTGGCATTTTATTTACCTTTGCTCTTTTTTAAAAAATATATTTTTATTTTTATTTTTTATAAAGCTATTTAGATTGCATAAATGTTACATAAAAATATAAGGGATTCCCATATATCCTGCTTCCTACACCTCCCATAATTTCCCACATTAACAATATCTTTCATTACTGTGGTACATTCATTACAATTGATGTAAAACATTTTAAAGCATTGCCATTAAGCATGGATTATAGTTTACCCTGTAGTTTACACTCTTTCCCACAGAATTTTGTAGGTTATGGCAAGATATGTAATGATCCATATCTGTCATTGTAGTGTCATTCAGGAAAATTCCTAAGTCCCCAAATTGCCCCCATATTTCAAATGTATTTCCCCCTCCCTGCCCTCAGAACCTCTAGTGGTCACTGCCTCCATATGAATGATATAGTTTGTCCCATTGTTAGAATCACAATAATTCTATAGTCGAATACTAGTAAGTCTACTTTTGTCCATAGTTCCTTCCCCAATATGCAGATTCTGGGTGCTGTTGCCCACTCCACCTCTAATTGAGAGGGAGCTTAGATCCCATGGGCAAATGGATGGGACTATCTGGCTTGCAGTTGTAGAGTCTCTCTGTTCCTTGGGATGGTTGTTGCCCATCATCATCCCCTTTTTAGTTGACCTGGCTGAATCCAATGAACTGGAGAGTAGGTATTAAAACTCCGATGAATTTCAGGGCCAAGCTGGCACATGGACAGCTCAGAGATTAAAGTCTCTTGGACATACACCTACCAACTCCAGCACCAACTATAAGTACAAATAAAAGGGACAAAAGAGGCATGTGTAGGGATATCACATCTGAGTCCAACTCTGTCACACTTGGGAGCACAAACTCCAAAGTAGGGCCACAGGCAAGGCACCAAACTCTGGAGCTATCTACAATGACAATGGGTCCTGGGTGTCTTCAGAGACTTCAGGATTCCCACTATTTGGGGTAGTATTTAACTTGGACTTCTATGAGATCCTGCTGAAACATGCATAAGCATTACCTCTCTGATGACCCCGCAACTCACTTTGAAGTCTCTTAGCCATATACACTCATTTGTTTTTACCTTTACCCACTCATAGTCAATGTCTTTTACCAGTTGTATCTCCAGCCAGTGCTTGGAAATAATCCCTTGGTACCAGGGGTTATGAAATATCTCTCTTTATTTCAAGAAACATTGCCCATTGCTGAAGTTTTCTTTGTCTATTAATATTATAGTTGCTAAAGTTTTCTTTTGATTTGTATTTGTACACCCTAACTTTTCATAATTTTTTAGACTTTTAATCATTTTGTATACCTATATAAAGCATCACTTTTATACAGTAAATGTTTACTATTAGTTTTCTGATAAGCAGCATGTGGTTGGGTATTGTTTTCTCTTCGGTCTAAGAACCCTTAAAATATTTATGTTTCCTTTAATTTTGTTTAAATCTACTCTTTTGCTACAATTTTAAGCTATTTGCTGTGATCTGTTGCATTGTGCCCTCTCGCTCTTTCTATCTCTTTCTACTCTACCTCCAAAATTCTTGGATAAAAGATTTTCAACAAGGCAAAGAAAGCAAAAAATCATTCATTTGTGAGGGCAAAATAACAATTCCCAAGGCAAAAGAGTTACCATTCACAACCCACATTTCAAGAAAGTGCTAGAGCATATGTTCAGTTAAGAAAAGAAAAGCTCAGTGAATGAATTCAAAGAAATAATATGGAAGATGACAAGCAGCAGTGAACATCAAAACCAGTATTCATTGTGAAAAGAAAGTATAAGTACCTTGATAAAAACACTATATATACTTGATAGCATCCAAAATTAGGTTTACTGTTGAAGGAAAATGTCTATCGATCTTAATACAAACCTGTTTATAAACACCATGATTGAAAGGGGGAAGCATTTTTTTAAAAAAAGAGTTTTTATGGCTAAGAGATTGTAAAGTGAATTGGAAGGACATTCTGGAGGCTTCGCTTATACAGGTTTCAGGGAGATAACACCAACTGCCACAGAAAACAAAGCCTTAAATAAAAGTGTCCCTGAGGGCCCTAAGGATGTCCCAACACTATAGGCAAGGGCAGATAGCCTCATGAAATCAACACCCGCTTGGTGGACGCTGTTTGGGAACATATCATAAACTATTTAACCAATATAATATGGTTAGACTTATTTATAATTTCCCTACTCATGATTCTTCTATGCCTTTTTTTTGACTCTATAATTATCATTATGCCCATTAAATATATATATCAGAGACTTCAATCTTTGGACTGTTCATATGCTGGTTGAGGTTGAATTCAGTCAGTGTTGCAACCAGCACCTACTTTCCAGTTCTTTTAGATCAGCTGTCAGTGAGACTGAAGCAGCAGGTGACTTTTATTCCTGCAGTGCAGGACTCCAGCTCTTTAAACTCAAGGCAAGTGAAGACCATGATTGCACGTAAACTCCTAGAAATGGAAAGTTTCTTATAACTTAGTAGTCACCAAATAGACTGGTCTCCCTTTGGAAAGTCCTAGCAGTTCTCAGATCAGGGACTCATGACAAAGAGGACATAGTTCATAGTGTTGTTATTCTTGGTGTTAGGGCATAGACTGGGCTAATAAGAGACATAAGCTAAAGGTGGGCAAAGGTGCAAAAATGATGAGGATAATAAGTCACCAGAATCAGGGCTTTTGTATCAGATTGAATTAGAGATAGTGCTGTGGAGTAGTTGACACTGAGTTGTAGGAAAGAGCTCCTACCCTTAGAAAGAGCTTCCCAAGGTCTTGAACCAATTTCACGCAACTGCCGTTCCTGCTCACTCAATATTAATGGATATTGCTTTAAGAAACATGTGATTCAGATTTCATCTGCCATTTTATTTGTATTAGTTTTAGGTAATTAAAATTCAACTACTTTTCAAAGGAAAATTAAATTGTGCTGGGGGTGACAACATTTGTAGTTTCATTCTATAGTGCTTTCAGTTTTAACCAATAATTAATTCAATTTATACATCTATAAATCTTATGTTAAAAAGATGAATTGCATTTTGTATTTATTTTTAGGCTTACCTTGAGAATTTTTCAGTATTTAAATGCTGCTTATAATGACTTCAGTTGTAAGCTTTTCTCACAAAATTTATGGAAAATATCTTGTTGCTGAAAAGAACTTCTCTGATTAAGCTTTCTTAAACCAAATACAGAATTTTGGGTTAAACAAACAGAATTTGAATCTTTACTAGCACTGATAAAAGTGGTCCAATATAAACAATGCAAGCCGCAAAAGAAATTTAAAATTTTCTGATAGGCTCATAACAGTACATTTTTAAAGCATATTTTACTTAACAAAATTTATCCAAAATATCATTTCAGCATGTAATCAATATAAAATTATTAATGAGATAGCTCAATTTTTTCATACTAAGTTTTCATAATTCAATATAGCCACATCCTAAATATTCACTAGCCACATGTATCTAGTGGCTGGGAAAGAGCAGATGAGATTAGTTTTTCTTATCTGTAAAATAGGAATGAAAATACTATACAGTAAAGTGATTCTTATCATGCTATTTGAACATTGTTGAAATAAACAGTTTTTGAACATTAAAAACTGTTTATTTGTAAAATTTTCTATGTCAGATCTCTTTATACTCTTGAGCTTTAGTGGGGAGTCAAAGAGCTTTTGAGTAGATGGGTTTTATAAATCTCTAATTACTATATTAAAATTAAATCTGATACTTTAAAATCTACTTTTATTAATTCAATTACAATTAGTAATAAACCCATTGTGTTGATGTAAATAACATATCTTTATGAAAAATAGTTAAAATTACAAATTCCCCCTTCCAAAAATAGTGAGAAGCATGGCATTTTTTACATTTTAAAAATTTTATTTAATATCTGGCTTAATAGAATAACTGGAGTACAAAAAATATCACATTGAAGAAGCTTAAATCTAGAAAACTTTTTAAAGAGATTCTACTAAAAGTACAGTGCTTCCGTCAATGTGGTAAAAAACTTTCATGAAACACTCATAGGTAATCGTATACTAAATGGTGAAAGATTGAAAACATTCTCCCTTAGCAAAGGTCAGGAATAAGACAATGATGTTCGCTTTAAACATTACCATTCAATATTGTATTGGAGCAATTAAGAGCAATTAAGCCCAAAAAAGAAATATAAAACATCCCAATTAGAAGGGGAGAAGAAAAATGATATATATTCATAGATGACATGATCCTTTGGATAAATAACCACAAAGAATACACACAAAACTACTAAAGCTAATAAAGGATTTCAGAAAATTTGTAGACTCCCAGATTAACACCAAAAAACACCACAACAACACCTGTTTTGTTTCTGTGCACCAGCAAAGAAAATTTGAAACAGACATTTAAAAAGAATCCATTCACAATAACATCTACAAAAATAAAATATCTGGGACTAAATATAAACAAGAAAGTGAAGGAGTTGTACACTCAAAAATACAAAACACTGATGAAAGAAATTAAAGAGCAAAAAAATGGCAGGATATCCACTGTTCATGGATAGGACTTAATATTCTTAAAATGTCAATACTACCCAATGTGAACTACAGATTCAGTGCAATCCCATGGAAATCCCAGATGACATTATTGTAGAAATGGCACTTTTCAGGTCTTTTATCCATTTTTATTTTTTGTCTTTTTATAATTGAAAGATGAATATATATCGAATATGTAGAGTATATATGTATATACACATATAAAATTTATATCTAGTTTTTGGAAGTAAAAAATGTGTTGTGTTGAAGAAATTCTTTGATGTTCTCCTTAATAGACTTAACACAGCTGAAGAACAATCAGTAAATGTATGTGTTAAGAGAAATTACCCAAAATGAAACACAGAGTGTAAAACCAGTGGAAAAAATGATCAATTGATCCAAGACCTGTTGGACAAATATCCTGAGGTGAAATCTTAGACAATTGATTTATACTTTTTTAAATAAGTCTTTGAAGACTTATATTAAGAGCCAAAGCAAAGTTTTAATTTTTTCTTAAAATTTTCATGTTATGTTCTCACTATCATTCAGATTGAATAAAGTTCAAAATTTCCTTACATATTCTTTGTCTTGTCATATTTTTAGAGTGTCATGCTTCATTTCCAAATATTTGGGGTATTATTTTAGATTAATTTCCTTAGGTAATTTTTTTATGTGTTATAGAAATTGTATGTTTACAAAACAATCATGCGTAAAATACACGATTCCCATATACCACACTATTATTAATGCATTACATCAGTGTGGAACATTTGTTACAAGTGATGATATTCCTTATTCATAATTTTTATAATTGTACAATTAATTATAGTTCATTGTTTTACTTAGGGTTAACAGCTTTTGTAGTGTAGCACCATGGATGTTTTAAAACTATTCATTCTGTTACCATATATGTAATCAGTATTTCCCCTTTTAATCACATTCAAATACATATTTCAATGCTATTAATTATGTTTACAGTGTTTTGCTGCCATCACCACAATCTATTACCAAAATATTATCATCATTCCAAAATAGAATCTGTACATTTTCAGTCTTTACTTCCCATTCTTTATCTCCCCTGGTTCCCTGATAAACTATATTGTATTAATAGATTCTGACTCTTTGTGTTTGCTTATTCTAATTATTTCAAATCAGGGGGATTATACAATATTTGTCCATTTTTGTCTGGCTTATTTCACTCAACATGATATCTTCAAGTTTAATCTATGTTGTCACATGTATCGGTACTTCATTACTTTTTAAGCCTGAATAATATTCAATTGTATATGTATATCTCATTGTATTTATCCATTCATTGGTTGATGGACCCTTGGATTGCTTTCTTCTTTTGGCATTTGTGAATAATGCTGTTATGAACATTGGTGTACAAACATCTTTTTAAGTCCCAACTTTCAATTCTTTGGTGGTATACACCTAGTAGTGTCATTGCTGGGAGATGAGGTAGTTCTATACTTAGCTTTCTGAGGAACTGCCAAATCTGTCCATAGTGGCTGCACCATTTTACATTTCCATCAACAAGGAATGAGTATTCCTATTTATCTTCATCCTCTCCAAAACCTCTTAAATGCTTGTTTTTAATAACAGCCATTTTAATGGATTTTGATTATTATTTCCTTGATGGGTAATGACATTAAAGATATTTTCATGTGCTTTCTGGCCATTTTTATGTCTTCATTGGAGAGGTTTCTATTCAAGACTTTTCCCATTTTTTAAAAATATTTTTTGTCTTTTTGCCTTTTTAATTTTTTTGTTAAGCTGCAGGATTTCTTTGTATATTCTGGATAACAAGCTTTTTCTCAGATATGTGGTTTCAAAATATTTTCTACCATTGTATAGGTTGCTATTTTACTTTTATAATAAAGTTCTTTGAAACACAAAGTTAAAAAATTTTTGTGAGGTTCGATTTATCTATTTTTTCTTATGTCCATATGCTTCAGGTGTAAATTCTAAGTAATAATTGCAGAACATAAAAATAAGAAGATGCTTCCCTACATTTTCTTCTAGGGTTTAATATTTCTGGCATTATATTTAGTACATTGATCCATTTTGAGTTGATTTTTCTATAAGGCATGAGGTAGACTCCTTCCTTTTTTTTTTTTTTTTTAAGGGAGTTTAAGTTCATCAAAGAAACTCTTCTTTCCCAATTGAGTGTTTTTTACCCCTTGTCATGTATCAGTAGGCCATAAATGTGAGGGTGGATTATTGAGATCTCAATTTAATGCCATTGCCTATATATCTGTCTTTGTGCGAATACCATCTTGTGTTAATAACTGTGGCTGTGTGAATAAGTTTGAAGTTCAGGAAAAGAATCTTCTAACCTCTTTATCCTTTTGCAAGATAGCATTATTGGACCCCTTACAATTATATATGTTTTGTGATTAGCTTTTCCATTTCTGCAAAGAAGATGTTAGAATTTTGTTTGGGATTACATTGAATCTATAAATTGCTTTGGAAAGTATTGACATTTAAGTGATGTTTAGGCTTCCAGTCCATTAACATGGAATGTCCTTCCTTTATATTTAGGTTATCTTTGATTTCTTTTAGCAATGTTTTGTGGTTTTCTGTGTACAAGTCCTTAACACCGTTCTTTAGCTTTATTCCTATATACTAGATTGTTTTAATGGCTATTGATAAAGGAATTTTTTTCTTGATTTTTTCTTCTAAATGTCCATTGCTTGTGTCTAAAAACATTACATGTTTATGAATGTTAACCTTATACCATGCCCCTTTGGTGAATGCATTTATTAGTTCTAAGAAATTTCTTGTGAATGTTTCAGGATTCTGTGTACCCAAGATCATATTATTGACAAATAGGGAAACTTTTATTTCTTGCTTTTAAATTTGCATGCTTTTCATTTTTTTATTTGCCTAATTGCTCTGGCCTGAACTTCCAGTACAATGTTGAGTAACAATGGTGAAACGGGGCATCCTTTTCTTGTTCCTAATCTTAGAAGTAAAGCTTTCAGTTATTCAACATTAAGTAGGATGCTAGGTGTGAGCTTTACATATACGTCCTTAACATGTTGAGGATGTTTCCTTTTATTCCTAGTATTCTTATTGCTTTTTATCAAAAAAGGATCCAGTATTTTTTTTCAGATGGATTTTCTGCATCAATTGAGACGAGCATGTGGTGTTTGTACTTTATTCTGCTAATGTCATGTATTATTAGCTAATTTTCTTATGCATACCAGTGATAAATCCCACTTGAACATGGTGTATAATTCTTTAATATGCTTTTTGATTCTGTTTACCAGCATTTTATTGAGGATTTTTACCTCTATATTCATAAAATATTTTGGTGTGTAATTTTCTTTTCTTGTGCTATCTTTTTCTGGTTTGGTATCATGGTGATGCTGGCCTCTTAGAATGAATTAGGAAGTGTGCCCTTACTCTTTAACTTTTTGGTTAGTAGAACTGGAGTTAAGCCTTCTTGGAATGTTTGTTAAAGTTTCCCTATGAAGTCATATGGGCCTGAGATTTTCTTTTTTGAGAGGTTTATGATTACTGATTCAATTTCTTTACAAGTGATTCATGTGTTGAGATCTTCTCTTTCATCTTGAGTCAATGTAGGAAGATTGTGTGTCTCTAAGAAGTTGCCCATTTCATCTAGCTAATGTAATTTATTGTCATACAATTGTTCATAGTGTCCTCTTACAGTACATTTTATTTCAATGGAGTCAGTAGTTTCATCCCCCTTTTCATTTCTGAATTTCACTATTTGTATCCTTTCTCTTTTTTTCTTTGTCAGTCTAGCTAAAGGTTTGTTAATTTTATCACCATTTCAAAGAACCGCCTTTTGGTCTTTTTGATTGTTTCTATTATTTTTTCTTTTTTATTACATTTATCTCTGCTGTATTCTTTGATGTTTCCTTTGTTCTGCTATGCTTGGGTTTAGATCTTCTTTTAGTTCTTCCATGTAGGATAGGTCTCCGATTTGAAGTCTCTCTTCTTTGTAATGTAAGCATTTAAATCCATAATTTTCCATCTCAGTACTGCCTAAGCAGCATCCATAAGTTTGGGTATATTGTATATTAATTTTCACTCAACTCAAAGTGTTTCCTAATTTCACTTCTGATTTCCTGCTTAATCCATTGGTTGTTTAAGAGTATGTGGTTTAATTTCCACATATTTTTGAACTTTCCATTTCTTCTTTTATTCATTTCTAGTTTCATTCTGTTGTGGTCAGGGAATATACATGACATGATTTCAATATTTTTTAATTTCTTGAGACTTGTTTTGTGTTCTAACATTTGATCTATCCTGCAGGATGAGTAATGTGCCCTTCAGGAACGTATGCATTTTACTTTTGCGGGTGCAGTGTTCAATATATGTCTGCTAGTTCTAAATGGTTTAGAGTATTGTTCATAAGTTGTATATCCTTATTGATCTTTGTGTGCATGTTTATCAAGTATTGAAAGTGCTTTAGTATAGTCTCCTTAGTAACATAGAACTGTCAATTTCTTCCTTCAAATATCAGTATTTTCTTCATATATTTTGGGGCTCTGCTGTTTGGTGCTTGTATAGTCATAACTATTGTACCTATTTTTTAATTGTCCTTTTTATCAATATGTAATGATCATCTTTGCCCTTGTAACTTTTCACTTAAAGTTTTTTAAAAATTTGATATTAATATAGCAATCCCAGCTCTCTATGGTTACTAGTTGCATGGTATATACTTTTTATCACATTCAAGCAACTTGTACTTTGAATTTAAGGTCTGTGTCTGGTAGGCTGCATACTATTGGGTCATGATTATTATTCATTCTTTCAGCCTTTCTATCTCTGCTTATAGAATGGAGAATTTAATCCATTTATCCTTAAAGTCACACTGACAATGCAAGACTTCCTTCTGCAATTTTACTATTTAGTCTTTCTAAGTCTTGTCCCTCAATTATCCTGATAATGCCTTCTTTTATATTTATTTGATTCTTTGTTTTGTACCATATTTGTTGTCTTCTCATTTTTATGTGGACAAATTTCTCATCTATATTCTTTGTGGCCCCCCTGGGAATAAAAGTTAACTTCTTAAATCTATAACAATCATATTGGTTTGACACAAGCTTAACTTCAATTATACACATAGTTTTTCTACACCCCTTTGTCCCTCTACCAATTATTGTACTTGTTACCACTTATATCTTTGTACATTGCATGTTCAAAGCCACAGATATTTCATTACCTTTCATGATTTTCATTTTAGAATCTGTGGGAAGTAAGAGGTGGTGTTTTATACAAACAATACAATACAATAATACTGGCATTTATAGTTAGCCAAAAGTTTAACATTACTGGAGATCTTCATAACTTTACATTCTTTTTTTTTTAACAAATCAATTTTATTTTATTTTGTTTGTATCTCTTTAGTTTATTTGTACATATATTTGGTATAAGCAGATTTATACATACAATGAAACCATATTCATATTTAATATTAGGTTTCATCCTTTTACACAATCCCTTGTTACATTTTTTAGCTTTCCCTCTAGTAATGTCTATGACCATAGATAGACTTACCTTTTCAACCACTTTCATACCCATATAATAGTTCTGCTAGTTACAAACACTATGATGTGCTTTCACCATTTCTAATCATTTCAAATATTTAAAAACAGAATTTTACCGATTCTGCATAGATTAACTCTCAACTTTGCATTCTTTATACTCATTCTATTTTCTAGTGATCTGTATTTGATTATCACCTCCATGAGCTTACATAAAATATTCAGTTCATAATATCACAATCATACAGTATTTGTCCTGTCATGTCTGACTTTCTTCACTCAACATAATGTCCTCCAGGTTCATGTGGTGAGATGCTTCATTACATCATTTCTTCTTATTGCTGTATAATATTCTGTTGTGTGTATACACCACAGTTTGTTTATACATTCATCAGTTGATGGACATTTTGGTTGTTTATAACTTTTGGAATCATGAATAATGCTGCTATGAACATTTCTGTGCAGATGTCTCTTCATGTCATTGCTCTCAGGTTTTCTAGGTATATACCTAGTAGTCGTATTCTCAAGTAACATGGAAAATCTATATGCAACTTCCTTAGGAACTGCCAAACAGGCCTCCACAGTGGATGCACAATTCTATATCCCACCAAGAGTGAATAAGCATTTCTATCTCTCCACAGCCTCTCCAACATTTACTTTTCCAATATTTTCATAATGGACATGTTACCAGATTTGATCTAGCTTCTTGATTTATGCTGCAGAAATAAATTACAGAGCACATCAGGTTAGTTAGGCCAGTAATTTATTAAGGTAGGGATGGAAGAGAAATGGGAGAAAATAAGAGATCACAGGTCCCTGGTAGAGAATAAGTGGCTGAAAAGTGATAAAGAGGACCAATTTATAGACTACAATTTCCCATTATAGATTATAAATGCCCAGGTTTTACTTGTGTGTTGATCCATGCAAGGGGGACATGGCAAAAGCAGGGCACAGAAACCAAAAGGGCCAAGTGAGAGCAAGCAGGGGCAGGAGAGTGACTTGACATTTGTGCCTGTTTTTAAACTGTTAATTATTCCACCCCTTTGATAATGGCATGGGAGAAGTCCCAGCTGTTTGCTATTTTGATTGATTACTCCACCCATCAATCCCCCAGGAGGGCCCAATTATACAGCCCCTAGAGAATATCCAGGGCTTCTCTTGGCTTCTGGGAGAATTCTCACCAGGATCTTCCAGCAGCCATCTTGGGGGTATTGGTGCCCATGTGGACTTCTTGCCAGGTCCCAGATCTGTCTATTGATTCCCTATATGAAGCCTGCTTCATTGTCCCCTCAGAGAATTTACACCTTTATTCTTAAAGGGGTGCTAAAGGGAGCTGTTCATTCTTCTGTAACTACTTCCTGCTGGTTAGGGGCAGTAAGTCCTACCTGACAAGGTGTAAAACCCTCTGGTTCTTCTACCCTGGAGAAAGACAGTTCTAGCATCCTGGGTGAAGTTGGATGAAGTTTCCCATATGGCTAACAAGAAGTTGATTCTGGAAGAAGTAAACTTGATTAGAATCTTGAGTAAATATGGTCCCACTAAGAGGATACTGGATCACAAAAGTAGAAAAGGCCGGTTGCCTGTAAAGGCTGCATATCCCCAAAATTGGTGGGTTTCATTTTGCAGGTTTCTAATACTGTTTAGAATTCTTTTACAGTGATTTACATAGAGATGATATTCTTCCTTAAGGAAAGAACATATTCCTCCCTGTGCTGCAGTTGGCATGTCAACTGCCCTGGAATTTGCAGCACTACAGCAGCAAGAAAGTCTGCTTGCTGTCTTAGAGCTGCTAAGGCAAGGCTGATTTCATTTATGCCATTAGTTAGCTCTAGGGAGGGATCAGAACTACAGAGTGAAGTTCCTTCCACTTTGGCTCTAATTGAGAGAGAGGCTTGTTTTCTTGCCAAGTTTTGATTAGAACCTGGTTTCCAGGTCTTCGACGAGGAAAGGTTTTCCATGGACCATCTCAAAGGGGCTAAGTTGAAGTGGGTTTAGTCAACTCATTTGCCATTTTCCTTCTAGGGGTAAACACTTCCACCGACCAGTAAAAGTATCTAGCAGTATTAAGAGGTACTTATAGCCCTGGAAAGATGGCATGTGGGTGAAGTCTATCTGCCAGTCTTCCCTAGGGTATGATCCCCACATCTATACACTGGGGTTTAAGGGGGAAAAGATGGTTAAGCTTCCTATTTTTTAGTTATTAATTGCACCCAAGGGGCAACTCCTGGTAACTTCTTTGACTGTTTTCACCATGCCCTGTCCTTCAAAAACCCATTTAGCTAAGCCAGTTAGGGCATCTCTCCCCAGATGAGTGCCTTGGTGAAGTCCATGAAGGACCTTCCACTGCACTGCTCCTGGCAGGTAGACTTGAGTGTCCTTAACAAGCCACCCATCAACTTCCAGGGTAAACCCCAGGCTAGCTGCCCTGGTCTGTTCATCTGGAGTATACTTTGGAATATCAAGTACTGGTACAGGTGCTAGAACAAGGGGTAAGAGTGATATCTGTGTTAAGCACATTAATTAACTACTTGGAAAATGCAGTTTACCAGGACTTTTAACATGTTCAATGTTCCTCCGCATATGATCCAGAAAAGATATCACCATAATCATCAGGCATAGATCTAGAGTAGGATATATATTGAGTACCTAATACTAATTAAAGCACTACGCGATGTGTAAGTTTTTCTTTGAGCTGTAATTAATAGACTTAAGTTCCAGGTTTGCAATGCCTTACATGTTATCTCTCCATGGGAGCAGGCCATAATGCCAATTGTATTTAAGCTCTACTCTGGTGATCATTGATCCACTTGGTATGGCCTTCACATAGCTAGCATGCTGCAGCACCATTGACCCTAAGAGAAGCTAGGAAAGTGGGTTCAAGTATTCCACTGGCCTGTTGCATAGCATCCTTCAGCACTATGAAATAGTGCCAGTCTGGAGGTGATATCCATTGTACATTTGGCTATATCAAGCCATCGTTGGCTACTGTAGAAGTTTGAAATGTAGTTTCCATCCACTTCAGGAGAACAACCAGAGATGTAGTAGATACCTTTATTGTTGTAGGGGTCAGTGACCAACCTAGCCAATAACTAAATGGAGAGGCAACCTGCAGTGTATTGAAGGCCTGGTTTGAATGCACAAGAGAATTTGACAAGGCTGAAGTCTTTCTCTTGATTTTTATACACTTTTTAAACATTTCCAATGCAATGTGTTTTACTTCCACACTTTTACCATGAAGACATTTAGTAGCAGGTATTTTACTTTTGCAGTACTGGAAAAACTACTTTCCATTTTTTAAAAATGTAACCTGAAGGTTCCCTATGGATTCAAGATTATCTTTTGATACTACCTCTTGACTATGCAGATTGAGGTGGGTTCCAACAGGTTTCACTGCTATGAAGTTACTTTTTGCCATTAATATCAGTTTACACTTTTAGTTAGTAATGGCTTCTGGGACTAGCCATTTAAATACTTCATTTTAGAAGATGATATTTATAAACTCTTTATTATTGGCTACAACCACATGGACTGATAAATTTACATTAGATTATAGTTAGCAACAAATGAAATTTACTTTATCCATTTAAAAGTGGGCAGATCTACATTTCTTTAACTTAATTTCATTAGATATGAAATTAACTTTCATCACCTTAAGGATTTAACACATTTATATGCTTGGTATTTCATAAACCTAGGGAGATAACACCTAAGTTAAATAAAATCGAAACTGTTATAGTTTATGCAAGGAATGTTCTTCCTTCATTCACAGGAGGTTAAAACTCCTTTAATAAAATTATAAACTGTAAATAATCTTAAAAGCACTGACTACTAAGTTCTGGAAAACTGTTTTTAAAGATCTTTCCATAGCTTTCAAGGACTTTTTCTTCACTTGTTGACATTTGGCAACAGGATTATTAACCACCCTTATTTTAAGGCTGTTAAAAGGTTTAAATTGAGGAATTACAGAACCTACTATGATTTTTAATTCCCCAGCTTAAAAAATAGTTTCAATCTGTCACACCTCATCTTTTCCCCACAGCTCTTGCAAAGAGAAGATCTTAAGGATAAGGCAGGTTAAAGAGCTTAGGAAAAACTTTTTCTTTCCCAAGTTTCTATGTTTAAATTTCTACATTACCTTTCCATCCTGCTTAGCCTAATTTGGGCTCCAGGAATAGTTATTCACATGTAGATTATCTAAGAATTTCCACTTGTTAATTTGATATCTTCTCAATGGATGTAGTTATATATTGAACAAAAAGGCAGACACGAATAGTTTGACACAGAAACACAGGACTTGTTGTTATAATTTTCATTCTATTACAAAATAAGTTTAATTGTAAGATAATATTTAAAAGATTTCTTTGAATACTCCTTTTAGTTACTGTAATTTGCACTGTGACTATGCAATTTTGCACAATAATTTTATTTTTTGATTATTGGCTTATAACCAAAATGTCCCCAATGCTTTAATATAATTTTTCTTTTCTTTAGAACTTTATTGTTCACTTTGACTTTAGCAGACCTTGGATGAGCAAGGCTAATTCCACATACACTCACAGAGACAAATGAAGCCTCAGGGAAACTGGTTTCTCTGATGAATTGTCACTTTTAGTAACTTCCAACAGTCAGGGTAGGTGGCCTTCTTCACTTCCCAGTCCTTGGATATAACAGGCCTCTGGTGGCTGCTGAACTGGAAGAGTGGACGTTCAAACCTGAGGGTCAAGAATTCCACTAGGCAACAATTTAGTCCTCATTTGGAGCCACAAGAGAAAGCAGGGTTACTAATATCAGTAGGACAGGAGACAGGGATGTCTCAAGTTTGTTTTCCCCTTAGCTATAGGGGCAGAAGCTATTATGGAATAATCATAAGGAAAGGCAAGTGGTGATGCTAGGCTTAAAGTGATTATAAATGAAGTTATGTTCAGTTAAAGAGTACACTTACAATAGTAGGTTTAGGCTAAATCTACCCAGTTATAATTTCTGCTGTTATCCTTGTGCTGTTTTATAATATAAAAGCATCTATTAATGATCTTAACTTAATTATAGTTTCTAGTAAGTTTTCACTTTAAGGCAAATTGGGTACCTTTCTTAATGAAGCAATAAGAATTTTATTAGTAACAACTTTGCTAAGTTTTCTGCTTTTCTAGCAGTTGAAACAATTCTACTTTTGATTTATACATCATCAAATCCACTCAATAGGCAGTATTGACATTGAAAGACTCATTTTTAGTTTATGTTTCACTGCTATCCAATTTGTAATAGGTGAACCCCAAATCTGATTTCCTAGGCACAAGCAAATTGACAAAGGTAAACACAGATTCAAAAGTTGAACACATAGTTAAGCATAGATTAAAACAGAAGAGAGAACTTTATACCCTTAGCATTTGTAGGAACTCTTTGATCTTAATTGATGGCACAAGAGGTTTTTATTTTCCAGGAAAAGTTTAGTAACTGGTTCAGATCTTGATCTCTTTTCACACCTTTTATAGGCACAACTGAGTTTAAACTAATGGAAGTTTGAGGTGCATTTCCTCATTTCTTTAAGCAGACATGACATGAGGTTTCTAGCCCTCAGATCTATCTTCCCTCTTCTTTTACTCTGGTTTAACTGTAATTCAGGCTCTTATACAGGCTGCTCTCAGCTATACGGTAGCTATGTAGACCAGCAGTAGGCAGAATTTCCTGATTCTTGAGAAGACACTCCTATGGGGAATTTGCCGGTGGGCTAGAGACTATGCCCAATATTCTAGGAAGAATGAAGAATGAAGAACTTTTTAGTCAACTGATCTGGTGTCCCAGCGTCCAAGTCTGACTAAAGCATTCACCACTCCAAATAATTTGGAGCTGATGCTCTGGTTCTAGCATCTTGAAATCCAGAGCCTGGGGACTTACAGGTGTCCCTGTGGCCGACCTAGGCCTTGGGAGATGCCTGAAACCTTGAAGTTCACACCAAAGCACCCAAACTGAACTTGTGGAAGACAGAGCAGTTGCCCCAAACCAAAGCTTCTGAGATAAGTCTCTGAAGACATTTGACTGCTCTCTGAATGGATGGGCCCAAGGAATATCTTGGGGACCATTCAGAAGTACTGCTCTGCTTCTCAACACCCCTGCATTTCAGGGTCTGAAACTGACTGCACTATTAACCAAACCAAAGCATCTGAGATAAGTCTCAGAGGACATTTCGGCTGCTCTCTGAATAGAAGCACCCAAATTCAGTCTTGGAGGATATTCAGAGTTATGGGTCTTCCAGCAGCCAATTTGAGGTATCAGTGTCCACGTGGAATTTTTGCCTGGTTCCAGATCTGTTTTGATTCCCTACATGAAGCCTGTGTCAGACACACTAATAAGTGTGCAATAATATCTGATTGTAGTTTTGGTTTGCATTTCCCTAATCGCTAGTGATGTTCAAAGTGTTTTCATGTGTTTCTTCACCTTTTGACTGTCTTCTTTGGACAATTGTCTTTCAAGTTTTTGCCCACTTCTTAATCTGATAGTTTGTCTTTTTATTGTTGATTTTTATGACCTCATTATTTATCATGGATATTGAATCCTTGTCAGATATGTGATTGCCAAATATTGCCTCTCATTGAGTCGGCAGCTTTTTCACTCTTTTGACGAAGTCTTTTGAGGTGCAAAACTGTTTAATTTTGTGGAGGTCCTATTTATCTATTATTTTCTTTTGTTGCTTGTGCTTTGGGTGTAAGGTTTTAGAAACTACCACCTACCACAATATCTTGAATATATTTTCCTACTTTTTTTCTAGAAGTTTTACAGTTTTTGCTTTTATATTTAGATCCTTGAAACATTTTGAGTTAATTTTTGTGTAAGGTGTGGGATAGTCATCTTCTTTCTTTCTTTTAGATATTGTTATCTATTTCTCCCAGCACCATTTGTTGAATAGACTCTTCTGGCCCAGCTAGGAAGGCTTGGCAGCCTTATCAAAAATCACTTCACTGCAGATGTGAGGGTCAATTTCTGAGTTTCTATTTGGTTCCATTGTTCAACCTGTCTGTCTTTATCCCAGCCCCATGCTGTTTTTACCACTGTAGAAAAGACTTTAAATGTTTTCAAGTCAGAAAGTGTGGGCATAAACATTGGGGAACGGAAATTGTAGCAGCAATGTGGTCAAGTACTAATCGCTGATCCCTCCTTTTCCCCGTTGTGCCTATACTATACAAATATGGAATAACCATACAATATGCATAAGGCAAAATATTGAAATAACTTTATGAAACAAAACTTTCAACAATTATTTAGATATTTAGCCTTGGATCATCCAGATATCCAGTAGAAATATAATATGCTTTTCCCTTGACTGAAGAATTTATTGGTGTGAGCTTACAGACTACAGGAAAATTTCTTGGTCATGGAAATCTAGGGTTCTCCAGGTGTGCTGCATTTAGTGTTGCACACATTATGGAAACATTTGCAATGAAGGAAAGAGATGCATTTGCTTATGTTTAACAATGAAGATTTTGTATTACTCCTAATACTGAATTCGTCTGTCAACTTCAAGTATATAAGCCATCAAGCTAGCAAAATTAATAACACAGATGAAGTAACCTTACAGGTATTACCACAGGCAGTTTGAAGAGAACACATGAAGAATATGATGATTTTGGGAACATGCAAGTGATGACTGCACAGAATGGTTGACTCAAGTGCAACATTAGAGAATATGTGAATTTCTCTTTGGAAAGGAGATAAATCTTGGGACTGTAATAATGTAAAGTGGCAAAAACACAAGTAGTTCCAATTATATATTGCTTCTAGACATGTTTCTCTTTAACTTTTTGGGCAACAATTTAAGGTGTGGGAGTGTTTTATTAGATGGCACTAATGGTTTTTTTCCTTTTAACACTGTGCACTTTTATTATAATCTTGCAAATATTTTGCATTTGCAAAGAGGTATTAGTGCAATAATGCACTTTTTGTACTTTAAATTTATTTGTAAGTTATTTCTTTAAGCAAAATGCAAGTTTTAGGGGATTTATTTATAAAATTGGGGTAATTTATAACAAAAGAATTTACTAAAGTTTTCAAAAATTGATTTTCCATTATATATATTACATTTAGAAATAATTTTACACTTCAGTTTTATGATGAAGCCTCTTACAGAAACATTAACAATGCAGTAATCTCCCAAATTTCTCTTTTTTGGTTAACACAATAAATTATCCTTTTATTTTTCTAAGCTCTTCTTGATCCTCATTAATAGTCTTTAAATCATGTCATTACCCAACTTTCCTTTTTCTAAAATGATCCAATTATTTCTTCTTCTCCATTTTCCTTAATAATTTGTTTATTGTATTAACAAAGTTTAATGACCAAAAGATATTTTATTTTATTGTACCATATTATTTTCAAAATAGTATAGAAATTTCAAGTGATATTCCTTTTTGAATTTCTTTTTATCTGTTCTTTTGAGAAACTGTTTTTTTTGTTTTGTTTTTTTTTTGGTTTGTCCAAAATGGTTTTAAATAGAATATAATATATCAATGTGGTGCTATTGCTTTTTTTCTCTAAGTGAAACCAAAAATAAAATTGCCTTGTATCATTTAGAAAATAAAACATTAAATCCTCATGACCTCCAAATTAGTAAACAGAACAGTGGAAAGAAGTAAGATACTTATGTTTTTATATTTCTTTGTTTTTTTAAACCATAGATTAGTTTAAATAAAAATTAGTGAGCTTTAAAGAAACTTCAGTAAATTATTTACAATATGAATTGTTTACTCGTGTTCATTTTATGTTGTCTTAATTATTCTGTGAAATTGTTCCAACTCAGACAGAAGCTTTTCTCTGAAGATGCATTTATTGGGAAAAGTGATTTGTGGGAGACCTAAGTGTTTTAATTAGCTTTTAAATAACTTATTTAAATTGAGTTAATGCATAATTCCTCCATAATTTGCATTAGCAAAGTCACTTTTTGGATTCTTGGTTCTCCATGTTTATTTATCTGTATAAAATTTGTTCTAAGAAAATCATTTTCTATTTTAAGTAAGTGATGTAAGAGAGGAGGGGAGTGCTTTTAACTTTTTACAGTGGATGTCTTTAGGGTAGCACACACACACACAAAAAAAAACTCCTATGTATTTTACTTTACTCAGTCCTCTCCTGAGGTGCTTTACTGATAGGGATGATTTCCACACATATTCTTGCTGCCAAGAGGTAATGCAAGGTAACATGTTACACCAAGTTACTTGTTTTGCTTTTCTATGATATATTGATAGAGTAAAAGTTGTTTTATACAGCATAGTGAGAGAGTGGAAATGGATTAAAATTCTTTGCTAAATAAGACTCAATTCTTGTTGACACAGGCAATATTCCTCTTCTGATTTCCTTTCCATTTCCGCTTTTTACCATCTTCAAAACAGGATTGCGTTAAACCCATTGTGGTCCAATATTCTGTTGTGTGTTTAGACCATTTGGTGTAGTGGTCTAGTGGAGTGAAAATCTGCATTAAGTTTTAAGAAATTCCAATCAACAAAGTGTTAACACACACAGCTTTCCTGTATATAGATCACTATTGGATAGGTCAGCCAAGATCTCTCTTGAAATTTTATAGTCTGTGATGCTTTATTCTGCAATGATTCATCAGAATTATAAATTTAGGTTTCAAAAATAAGGCAGTGAAGGTTTATTAGCTTCTTAAATACACATATCCCCTCAAATAATCTGACCAAAAATAAAAATTTGATTATTGATATTAATTTATAACTGGTGATTTCCTAATTTTTCTAACCATTATAATTTTTATGCTATCACTTAAGTGCCTGCCCAGCACGATATATTAAAACCAGTCTCTCAGAAACACAAGGAAGAGTACGTCATCCCTTTGGGTACAATGTTACAGTTAAGAAAACATGGAACTTAATTCGTTGTTTCATACAAACATTGCAGGTTTCTTTTCCTTTTTTTTTCTTTTCTCTTTTCTTTTCTTTTCTTTTTATTAAATCTCTTTTCTTTTCTTTCTTTCCCTTTTCCTTTCCTTTTCTTTTCCATTCCTTTTCATCCATCTTCTACCTAATCATTCTTCTGGTAATTTATCCTATTCTCACTTCTCTTTGGTTCCATTCCTATGATTCCTTTATTTCCACTGATGTTTTGTGATAGATAATTAACTAAGGGAAGCTGAACCAATCATGATTTATTTCCTAGGGTAATTGAATAATATATAATATATATATTGTGAATTAGCACCCACTGAAAATTATATATATGATGTCACAGAATTTGTTTCAAAACAGGAAGATGACATTAATGTCTATTTTTGAAAGTATGAGAAAACTCATGGTAAATATTCAAACTGGAATGGCAGTATATTTGTCTTTTAATTTCAGTCAACTGGTTCACATTAATTTCTAATTTATTAGTTGTTTAAACAACAGTTACCTTCATTTATTGATATCTATTCTGGTGGAAATATTAAACTGTGATAGAGTTTGCAATACCAACTCTGAACCACATAAATTTTTGAGCTGAATATTAGTTGGAGCCTGGGGTGGGATGTTTGTGCTTCCTGCAAGTTTAAAAGTAATGTCAAAATGTAAAGTATGTCCCTTTTAAGAAAATATAAGTTTTCTAATTGTCTTATTACCATGGTATTCAAGTGACTTAAAAATATTTAACTGCAATCTTAAATTATAAAGTTGGATTGTATATATCACAATATTAACTTGAGGTAAATTAAATGAGCAATTACCTGGTGGATTTTTTAAATATCTGGTTTAATCCATAATTCCACAACAAACTAAGCTTCACTTCCATATTTACTTTATATTTGTGCATTCAATAATTCTCTAATTAGAAAATGATAGGAAATATCTGAGAAGTATTAAAAGAATTAATTTGTTAATTGATTAGAAAAAGTAAGTTTCTAAGAACTCTGTATGTTGAATATTTTCCTTACCCATCCATGGCAGCTAAAAAAAAGAAGAGAAAAAGAAAAATTATTCAAAATACTTGGGTTTACATATCAGCTTCCTTTCACAAGGTATTGCCACCACCCAGTTCTAAGTATATTCTATAGATCAGTAACATTATACCGACATGTAAGTGTAGTTTACTATACAGCAAAACTGATTAAAGAAGAAAATAAACCTACAGCATCTATTTAATTTTGTGCAGGCAATCCCTTAATTTACTCTTTTAACAAACTATTTGTACTTGCATAAATTGCTTATGTGTGTATAGCAGTTTCGCTTTGCAAGATGCTGCAGGCACAGAAACAAATTATTAAAATAATTTTGTGAAAAAAACTATGCCGTGTATTTTTAAATAATTTAATTGTCATATAATACACACAAAATAAATTCATCCATTTAAAGTGTATAATTCAAACCTCTTAGGATATTCACAAAATTGTGAAACCATCACCACAATAAATTTTATAACATTTTTACACTCCAAAAGTTTCATCCTGTACACATGAGCAGTCATTCCCCAATGTCCGAAATCCCCTCAGCCCCTGGCAACCAATAATCTATTTCCCATCTCTATGAATTCACCTAATATAGACATTTCACATAAAAGAATGAAAAAACATGATAGTCTTTTTTATCTGTCTCCTTTCATTTAGCGAAATATTTTCAAGGGTCATCTTTATTATAGCATGCTTTGATAATTCATTCATATTTATGACCAAATAATATTTCATTTTACGGGTTTACTGATTTGAGATCTTTCTTTTTTTATTTGTAAGTATTTGCAAATATATATTTCTCTCTAATCAGTGCTTTAGCTGCATACCCTAAATTTTGGTATGTTGTGTCTTCATTTCATTCATCTCAAAAGTATTTTATAATTTCCCTTTTGATTTCTTCTTTGACACATTGGTTATTTAGAAGTTTGATGACTACTTTCCACATATGTTTACATTTCTCAAATTCCCTTGTATTATGGTTTCCTAATTTCATGTGGTTGAGGTGTTGGAGAACATACTTTTTATGATTTCAATCCTTGTAATTGTTTTAATACTTATTTTAAGGCCTAATAGTTTGTTTATCTTGCTGTCCTTTGAATTAAATGATTTTAGTACATTTTAATTTCTTTCATTTTACAAATAAAATATAAATTGTTATAATTAGTACTTTATATAATGGTGTGCTTTTTAAAGAAGCTGAGAGAAGAAAGGAGTGCAACTGTATATTTATAGAGGTTTTTACATTAACCTTCTTATTTACCATATCTGGTTTTCTTCATTTGTTCCTGTGACTTAAAGTCACTATTCGTATTACTTCCTTATTCCAATATAGCTTTACTCCTACCCCATTCCTTTTGCTTTTATTGTCAAATATATTGCATTTCTATGCACTATAGGACAAATAATACAATCATACATATTGTGTTAGACCTTGTTCTATTATTGAATGCAGGGTGGTGAAGTCAACAACTATTATTTTTAAATTGTCTCTTTAAATAAAAAATTTGAATTTCTCTCTTCATTTCTCTCAGATTCTTTGGCACCTTTTCAATAATGATTGAAAATATGATGAGCTCATTTCTGGACTCTATACCTTGCTTTATTGTTTTGGATGTCTATTCTTTGGCCAAAACCATAATGTCTTGATTGCTGTAGATTATAATAAGTTTTGAAAGCAGGTAATGTAAGACCTCAAAGTTTGTTCTCCTTCCAAAACCTTTTGATATTCTAAGTCCTTTTCATTTCACCATAAAATGTTGGATTGAAATGTCCCTTATACAAACATCCAGGATTTTTATTAAATTTGTATATAATTTTGGGAGAATTGACATATTGATCATGCTGATTCATTATTGTGAGTTATTTTTTCTTTTATTTAAAACTTCTCTAATTTCTCTACTCAATATTTTGTCATTTTTCAGCATAAAAGTTTTTTAAATTAATACTTTAAAAATGTTTTATAAACACTTTATACTATGAAGCATAAATGATATATAAAAAATGTAAGAGATTCCCATATGCCCCACTCCCTGTCCCTCCCACACTTTCCCATGCCTCCCAGTGTAAAGGTTTTACACATATATATATTTTTTTCCATAGTTACCTTATATTTAATGCTATTGTTCTTTGTTTTGACAAGTTTATCTCAAAAATTCACAAAAATCAAAAGAGAAAAGCACAGCTCAACGAGTTATAGAAACATTACTCCTAAAAATTCCTTTTTCAGGCACTTTAATCTAGTTCCAACTGATAACTCAGCGGTTCCTCTAATGTTCAGAAAGATACACAGATTAACACATATTAGTTAAATGACATAGTCAAGGTCTCTTTATTAATGAAAAAAATGAAGAGATAAAAATGCTAAATCATATTCATATTTCACAAAACCATTTCTAAATAGTATTAATGTAAAAAAAATTATTTCCCTGTTGTTCATTGTTGTGTATAATAGATTTATATGTATTAACCTTGTGACCTGTGACTTCATTAAAATCCTTTATTAGTTCTGGTTGTATTCCTCTAGATTCTTTAGCATTTTTTACATAGGTGATCCTGTCTTCTGTGAGTAAACAGAAGAATTTTGCTTTTCCGTTGCAATCAGTATACCCCTAATTTCTCTCCCCGAGTCTTAATGAAAAGACCTCTAATATAAAGTTAAATTGAAATGATAGGACTAGGCTTCCTTGCCTTTTCTCCAGCTTTAGGAGGGAAATATTGAGTCTTCTAAATTAAGTATTATGCTAGCTGAACTTTGGTCTTTCAAATGCCTTTTTTCAGCATGAAAATATTTCCTTCTATTTTTAGCATATAGAGAGGCTTTTTACTTTTTTTAATTTTATGTTTTCGAAGGAGGTTCCAGGGAGAGAACCTGCTGGGTCTTGGTACATGCAAAGCAGGCACTCAACCATTGAGCTATACCTGCTCCATGGCAGTTTTTATTTTTTTTCCCCATGAATAGATTTTTAAGGTTGTCAGGTGGTGATTTTGCATCTATTGAGGCAATAATATGTTGTTGTTGTTTTTTATGTTAGTTAATATGATGAATCATATTGTTTTTCAAGTTATAAACCAACCACCTTACATTTCTAAGAAAATTGTTCTTAGTTATCATGTATTATCTCTTTAGATATTTTGGGGTTTCATTCGCTAAAATTTGGTAAAAAATTTTGTGTTCATGTGTGTTGAAATGTTGTCTGTAGTTTTTTTTTTTTGTTTTTTTTTTTAAGTCTTTGAATGTATGGTTTGGCATAACACTAGCACTGTCTTAATGGAATGAGTTAGGTTTTGCCGGTTTTATTTCCTGGAAGATTTTGGGTAGAAGTGATATAATTTCTTAAAATTTAGGTACAATTCACTGGTAAATCTGTCTGGATTAGATTTTCTTTTTTTACACTTTTAAATTTTTTTCTATAAATACAATTTCTGCCAAAGATTTAGAGATAGGACGGTATTATATCTCTTCCAGATTGGCTTTTGGTAAATTTTTTACTTTAAGATATTTGTCTATTTTATTGAATTTGTTAAATGCATTGACTTGAAGTTTCTCATAATATTCCCTATAATGGTAGCATTGTTTAACAATTCATTTTTGTAAAATATTCCACTTTATCTCTAGGGTTATTCTTGCACTGAAATCTGAATTTTCTTCTATTTAGATAGCAACTCTCAACTTGCTATTTATTTTCTGTGACATTAGTTCTTTGTAACTTTTTCCTTGCTTCTTTTGACCTGAGTAGTTTTATATTCTAGTTTACCACCACTATTTCTCAATAACCAAACCCCTTGATGTGTGGTTGCTCTAGCATTTGCAATATATATTTCTAACATGACTGTCTGTCGTCAAATAATATCTGACCACTTCATGTGCTATGTAAGAATTACACGCTCGTGTACTTGGAAATTGTGTTTATTATTGCCTTCTATCTGATTTCTACATACATTATAGACCCAAAACTTTGTTATTTTTAATTTACACTCATTTATGTTTTCAAAATTATTTTAAAGGGGTAAAAATATCATTTAGATACACCCACATGTTTTCCATTCCATTCTTCTTCATTGTTGCATTATGTCTATTTTTCCATTTGGTATAATTTTCCTCTGCTCAAAGGAAAGATATTACTCCTTTGTCTTTTGGTGTGCAATGAAGTATTTTCTTTGTTTTTAAAAAAGCTTTGGATTACATATATGTTACATCAAAATATAGGGGATTCACATATACCCTGCACCACACTCTCCACAGCTTCCCCAAAAACAACATCTTTCATTAGTGTGGTTGATTTGTTACAAATGATGAACAACTTACTGCAATATTGATACCACCATGGTCTATAGTATACATTAAGGTTTACACTTTGAACTGCATAATTTTATAGGTTTTGACCAAATATATAATTGTCTGTATTCGTCATTGCAATGTCATACAGCACAATTCCACAATTCCAAAATCCTAGAAATGCCCCATTTGACACTTATTCTTTCTTCTCTTTCCACTCAGAATATCTGGTGACCAATGTCTTTATATCAATGTCACAATTTCTCTTATTACTGGAATTATAAGAAGTCTACTTTGGACCACAGTTTCATTCCCACACTGTTTACAATTTATAAGGGCTTTAGATCCCATGGAGCAGATGGATGAAACTGTCATGCTTGCAGTTTTGGATAGTCTCTGTTTTCTTGGAATGGGCATTGTTCATCATCATCCTTTTGTTAGTTGTCCTGGGTGAGTCTGATGAACTGGAGAGTAGGTGTTGGTTGCAACTCTGCTGAGATTTAGGACTCCGCGCTCATATGAACAGCTGGAAGATTTATGTCCTTGGGACACATATTTAATGAATATAGTGCTAATTATATGTTCAACTAAAAGGGACAGAAGAATTATGAGTAGGAAAACTTTAAATGAGTTCAAGCCCAACTCTGATATATTGGGGGATAAATTAACATATATGCCAAGGTAAAGCCCAAATTCAGGGTGATGAATTATTAGGGTAGTCTGCCCTGCCTATAGTATACAGATGTCTCTAGAGCCTTCAGGAACCCACCTGCTTGAGGCATTGTTTACTGTGACAGTCACTGTGATACTCGTGAGATTTACATAAGCAAAACCTATGGAATGACCTTCCAATTCACTTTGAAATCTCTTAGCCATAAAAACTAATTTGTATTTAATATTTCCTTTTTTTGATCAAGGTCTTTTTTCAACTGCATCGTTTGTTGGCCTTTGGTAATAATCTCTTGGTGCC
>JAQZBX010009822.1:0-45351 GCA_029593785.1 Cabassous unicinctus
TTCAGAGTTAACCATTTTACAATTAGGCCAATTCCAGTGACAAAGGTATGGCCATGAGAAATGATGCTGAAAGGAAATGAATATGGAGATATTTGGAGAGAGATGCTCAAAGAACTGTGAAGCTTACTGGATGGAGATGATGATATGAGCTGGGAAGCAGAAGCCTAGGAACCAGGAATCTATATTCTAAAAGAATATGAGGGATGAATGCTTTGGGGTTGGCAATTCATAGTGGAGGATTGAGAAAAGGATCGTCTCCTGGTGGTTCTTAACTCTATCTTTACATTAGAATTAACTGAGGAGCTTAAAAAAAATATCCACCCCAAATTATTTTGAATTAGTCTACGGTGGGGGCTAGACATCTGTTTAAAAAAGCCCTCAGGTGGTTATAATGTGTAGCAAAGATTTAAAAAAAACAAAAACTAGTTTAAGGGTAAAACATGAACTTCAGAAGAAGTAGTGATTGAGAACAAGGAATGTCTCACTCCAACACAGCCAAAGGAGACACACCTGGGAAGGAGACTTCAGCATCACCCACCATCATCGAATTCTCAAGCAGAGCTAGGAAATTAAAAACTAAGGGAGAAAGGGGTTGAGGTCCCAACCAGCCTGAATTCGGTACTTCTTCAAGCTTATACAAAGGAGATATTGCATGCTTTTCAGTAGGAGAGGATGATGGAATTCATTTCTAAAACAGCTGCTATTCCTGAGAAGCACATCTTTTTTTCCCCAAAAGCTTTTCTTAATATATTTGGAGAAATATCTTTTGCCAGGGCACTATTCAGTGGCTTACTTTGTATTTTCTGAATATATCATAAATATTAAAAATCCAAATGGTGTAAAAGGTTATACAATAAAAGGTAATTTTCATTTATCTTTGATCTCCTAGCTCTATCTCCACCCTAAATCCATCCCTAGAAGCAACTTTATGGGTTTGTGTATCCTTCCCAAGGTATACATTCTGTAATCTTGCCTTTTTTCACTTTTTTTCACTCTATCTTGTAGACCATTCCATATTAGTACATATAGATCTACTAGCTCCATTAATTGACTATTCCATGATTTATTTAGCAACATTGATGAACATTTAGAATGTTTCCAATCTTATAGCAAATTTATTAAAGGGAAAAATCAACAAGAGTTAAAGTGGGCTCTTCATCAGGTGAGAGAAGTAGACCTCAAATGTCACAGAGGAGAGGAGGGGGACTCAGGTGGGCAACTGGGTGTAGGGAGATAGTCTCACTGTGCCTGAGGCCCGGGTCATCCAGGGAAACCCTGTTTGATGATGTGGTGCTTCTGTCCTGCAGGAGCCTGATGCCCAGGACCCTGGAAAGCCAGATCACACTGGAGAAGACACCCAGCTACTTCGTCACCCAAGAGGCCCCTCGACGGATCTTCAACATGTCCCGAGACACCAAGCTGATTGTGGTGGTGCGGAACCCAGTGACCCGCGCCATCTCTGATTATACTCAGACACTCTCCAAGAAGCCAGACATTCCTACCTTCGAGGGCCTCTCTTTCCGCAACCGCACCCTGGGCTTGGTGGACGTGTCATGGAATGCCATCCGCATCGGCATGTATGTGCTGCACCTAGAGAGTTGGCTGCAGTACTTCCCTCTGGCTCAGATCCACTTTGTCAGTGGTGAGAGGCTTATCACTGACCCGGCTGGTGAGATGGGGCGGGTCCAGGACTTCCTGGGTATTAAGAGGTTCATCACGGACAAGCACTTCTACTTTAACAAGACCAAAGGATTCCCTTGCTTGAAAAAAACAGAATCAAACCTCCTGCCTCGATGCCTGGGCAAATCGAAAGGGAGAACTCATGTACAGATAGATCCTGAAGTGATAGACCAGCTCCGGGAATTTTATAGACCTTATAATATTAAATTTTATGAAACAGTTGGGCAGGACTTCAGGTGGGAATAAGTCACTGAGATACAAGGACTCTTCTCTTCCATGAGGTTTGCTCTCAGAGGCTATAATCCAACAAACCTGGGCTCCAGCCCCTTTCCCATCTTGGGTTCCATCATTCTGAAACAGGGATGCCCAGCTAAGGCCAAGAGACCAGGGGTTCCTGCCACTAGCTTTCCCCAGTCTGTCAAAACCAAGTTGATCTCCTTTTGGCATGTTGGGTCAATTTCAGAATCATTCTTCCTTCAGCCCATAAGAGGCCTTGGTAAATTGCTTTAAGAAGAGTGGATCTTCCAGTAATAATAGATATTTTAAGAGGTAATAGTTCCATTGTTATGAACACCACAGTCTGTCCCTGTCACTGCCCACCTAGGAGTGGTTTTGTTAATTCCAAGTGGCATGTACCTTCCCTCTGAGCTTAACTTCCCTGACCCACCCAGGGTGGTGAGATGGGAGACCCATCCTTAGTCTTCCTAAGACCTTAGCAGCTCATCAAGAAATTGCAATCAGGAGGCACCTCTGGTAACTCCTAAAAGACAGGCACTTTGGTGATGAAATAAGCCAGTTATTTCAAAGCTATGGTTTCAACTGTGCTTGAAGGATACTGTCTTTGAAAACCACTTTGTGACTCTCCCTCTTCCCTCTGGACAAAAGCACATAATTCTGCTGTTACGGGTACTTTCCTCATGCGAGCTTTCATGTTCAGCATGCGAATGAATCATGCTTGTCCATGTGAAATAAATATGGCTCTCTCGTGTCCTTAATGCTGGGCTTTTCTCTGTTGGCCAGGCCTGGAGTATGGTTCATTCATTCAGTTCTTCCCAGGACAAGGTGGGAGCTGGTGCTGAGATGGTCTGGGAGGGCAGGGAGTGATGCAAAGTCTGCTTGGAGGAGTAGCAGGGGGGGTGGGGATGGGAAAAAGAGGTTCTTGCTAGAAAGACAGGGGAAGACAGACCACGTAGAGATCTGTGGGTATGACTTCTTTTTGAAATATAAGTCTGACTGTGTCAATTCCCTGCTTAGAAGCTTTATTCAAAAGGGCCAGACTTGAAACCCAAAAGCTGATGAGACATCAGATATGTTTTTGCTTGACCAGCATGCATCTACTACTGGTTTTGCAATCTCCACCTACCCTCACTTCACCGATTTACATCATCTGCCTGGACCCTGTAGGCATATGAGTTTGCAATCCTGCCCTAAGTGCATCCCATAACCTCAGAATGAAGTCCAATTCCTTCAGCATGGTGCCCGAGATGATCCAAATTAGTTTCAAGCTCATCTTACTCTTCTCCCTCATCCTCTGATGCAACTTCACAAAACTACTTGCCTTTTCTTTACTCTTTCAAGTCTCCAGGCCTTTGTCTGGAATGTTTCCCCCCATCCCACCCCTTCTCCAACTAATGAAACCCTATTATCCAGGTAAGACTTCACTCAAGTGTCCACTTGCTTAATATTTGTGAAGCCTTCCCCAGCCATTTGAAATATACTTCTCTCATGTCCCTAATGCTGGGCTTTTCTCTGTAAGCTAGACCTGAGTTATTTGCTCACTCTTCTGTGTTCACTTGGTAATTTGTATCTCTATTACAGCTTTTATCACACTAGATTATAATTATTTGTGTAAATCTCTGTCTCCATCATAGACCATTGGGGTAAAAATTGTACCTTGCTAACATGTATGTAGTAGGCACACCGTAAATGTTTGATGGATGAATTTATGACTGGATGAAAGGATGCTGGAGGCCTGGGGACATGGACTGGGATATCTTAAAGAGTCATACTTCTGGAACATGCTTTCCAGATGGTTCCATAGTATCCATAGGAGGTGGGGAACGATTGCTCAGCCTCCAGGGGCCACTTTATCTTTGTTGGCTCTGTCAGGCATGGTGGGAGATACTAGAAAATCAGGACCTCGTTTGCAAGGGTGGTGGGCACAAAAGTCTCAGACATTAGTTCCATGTCCTGGACCATTTTCCTAACCCAAGTATCTTGTAGGAGATTAAACGAAAAGTCAGTTCTATGTGTCTGCCCCCTTTGTGCTTTCCTTGTAGGCATGGAGAAGTGAAGCAGAGGTCAATGAGAACTGTGCCCAGAAGCTGAGTCTTTAGCGACCAGAAGGATAGGTTGTATGTGAACATTATCAAATTATCCTTATACATTCCCTATCTTGATGTATTTGGTGTCCCATGGCCGTAGGCCATGTGGTGGTCAAAATTGTATCCAACGGGAGACAGAATTATGTTAGGACATAAAGGAAACATGCAAGAAAGAGTTGATAAAATTTGCTTGTTTATCCTGATCAGAAAGAGCCCAGTTAGAATTGATGAAAATTCTGAATTTTGTGTGCATAAATGCAGCCTTATTCCTTTGCAGTACAAGCATTCTCAGACCACCACTTAAGTAACCTCCAAGTATTGTCTGCTTTAATGAGTAGGTAAGAGTCCATTGAAATCAGCATATCAATCATTTTATGCAAATGAAAGATGCTAAAGTCCTTTAAAAATCCTAGTGGAAATGAGTGAAATCTGGTGTACATGAATATTCTCAACAAACCTTAATTTTTAATTCAGTACAAATGCCCCTTTAGCCCAGGCCTTCCCAGGGCAAATTAGCTCAAGTTCCAAATTAGTACAGTTTAAATAGATTAAGTTCAACTTTTCAATCTGGGACTAAAAAGGTTCCTCAGTGTGTGTGTTAGGATTTGGTTAGGCTGCTGAAAAAGGACCCAAAATGACAGTGCCTAAAAGATTGAAGTTTGTTTCTCACTCACCAAGAGTCCAGAGTATATGGCAGTTCTACAATATCAGAGACTCAAACTCCTTCCTCTTGGTCTACATGATCCAAGACGGCTCACCCCATGCCTGCATTCCACTTCTCAGGAAGGGAGTTTAGAAATAAACGAACACCATCCCAAAGAGGACAAACATAGGCTATTTATTCAGAGCTTACTATAAAAGGAGCCAGAGCCCTCACTTGGGTTTGGTGGAGATTTAAAGGCAGGCAGATAGCGGAGTGGGAAAGCTTTACAGTGGAAAAAGTGGAAAGCTTCAGATATGCTCTGATTTGAAGTTGTTAGCCTGGGGAAGCTGAGGGTGAGCTAACTAGAAGTGGGGCAGCTTATGTGATTGGTTTGGGGAGTGTGACGGTTTGAAGCTGGGTGGATTCCAGAAAATCATGTCCTTAGAGCTAATCCTGTGCATGTAAACCTATTGTAGATGGGACCTTTTGATTAGATTCTGATAAGGGATACTCTTTTTGATTAGATCACTTCAGTGGGACATGACCTAGGTTGGGTCTTAATCTTTTTACTGGAGTACTTTATAAATGGAGGAATAAATGCCTTAGATACAGAGAAAAAAAGCTGCAGTGACAGAGAAACCCAAGAGGCTAGAGAAAGGTCCTGGAGGCTAGAGACTGGAATCAGCAGAGCACAGAGGCATGGAAAGAGGACCCTGAGATGCTGAAAGAGAGGAGGACCAGAGGGGAGGGGAGAGATGAGCCTTATTCCTGATCTCCTACAGCTGGGCTTGGGGAGAAAGCAAGTCTGGAGGAGAAGGCAGAGACTGGCAGAGCCGCCATTATGCCCTGCCGTGTGCTTGAGTGCCCATGGCTGCAACTTGGTGAGACATCTCTTAATGATACCTTGATTTGGACACTTCCATGGCCTTAGAATTATAAGCTTTTAACCTAATAAATTCCCATTATAAAAGCCAACTAAAACAAGGAGCATATTTGGCTTTCTCTGGTTAGTTGGTCCTGAGTTGGAAGCAAGGAAGCTGGCAGTCACTGACCAAGTTCTGACCTTTCTGTGTGGATTGCTGCAGATTGCCGCTTGGCTTCCTGGGTTGATTGCCGCAGAAGTTTTGGGGCAGAGTTCTATTGTCATATATAGTCTGGCCATTGTCCATTTGTACATTCAGATTCCCATGAACAAAGGGGCACAAGAAGAGCATACCTCTTCCCTTTGTGATTGCAGCATCACTTCTACTCAGAGCCTCCTACTATTGTGAATGGTGCCTCCTAGGGTTGTGCTGTGGTAGTGGTGCTACTTCCCCTCTCATCTTTGAGGTAGAACTTGGTCATTGATCACACTTAGATGCAAGGGAGGTTGGCAAATGTAATCTAGTTTGGATGGCCACGTGCTCAGCTAAAAATCAGGTATTCTCCCATTGAAGAAGGAGAGAACAGATACTAGGGGGCATCCAACTATCTTGGGTGCATAACTTTATCCATGTATCACTGCCTCCACATATGTCTGGGTCCCTCTGTGTGTCTGTAGCTCTGTGAGTACTGACATGTGAGTGTGTTTCTCCATTCATATCAGAGTGTGGACATACCTGTGCCAGTCCTAGCTTTGTTTCCCTGCAACTATATAGAGAAAACATGGTAAAGAAGAAAGTGCAACTTTGGGATCCCAGTGGGTCTGAGTTTGAATCCTTCCTCTGCTACTTCTTACTGTATGAACTTTGGCAAATTCTTTAACATCTCTGAGCCAGTTTTATCATTAGTAAATTGGGGCATAAATCGCACCCATGATAAGGGGCTTGTTGTGAGGATTAAGTGAGAAAGTACATGCCTAACACATAGCAGGTGCTCAATTTATATTCCCTTTATAAATTGGTTGGTTCTTGGCAGTGGAATCTGTCACAGGTCCTCCACTCCCATAGGCTTGGATCAGCTGCAGCTCTAATAGCATAGCAATTTTCTCCTTAACTTGGAATTAAGTCACTCTCATAACTCAAGATCAAGTGGCTGAGTCAAAACTGCCAAGCCCCAGAATACCTGGCTAAATAAACCCAATACCCATTGCTCCCAGGGTAGGGTGATCATTCGCTCTGGTTTTCCCTGGTCAGACCCAGTTTATGCCTGTTGTCCAGAGTAACTATGAACATTGCCCTTCTCACTCTCAATGGTGCTCCAATTTGGATGGTAAATCCCTGGGTATCCTTATGAAGTCAGGGGAAGTTGGGTGATGATGGATTCCTCTAGGTTCTTGGCTATGTTACATAAAAGAAGTTAAGAACACGCCAGTTTAGTTAGGCCAGTAGTTTATTGAGAAATGAGAGAAGAGAACAAGATTATGCACCTGAACCTTCAGATGTGGGCTCCTCTAGACAGAGAGCATTTGGGGCTTGTGGGCTACCTTTATTAAGCTATTATTTACTCCTCCCTTTTGTAATGTTGGGGAAAGGGCCTGAGATGTTTGCTTGTTCTGATTGGTTACACCATCAGTTAATTCCCCAGGGGGCCAATGGTCAGGCCCCTTGAGGGTATCTGGGGCTTTCCCTTGACCCTGAAAGAGATCTCGTTCCCATCTTGTTCCAAATGGGGTTCTCATGGGGTCCTTCCAGCAGCCTTCTTGGTGGCAGTCTTTCCCTCAGGGGGTTTCCAGGTGGGGTTACATGGTCACATGTTTCAAGGCCATGTTTTTCTTAGACTCATCTTCCCTTTTCCAAAACTAACTTGCCTCAACTCATTGTCCCTAAACCAAAGGAGTCCCTATTTTGTGCTCATGATGGCCTAGACCCCTGATCTAATCTTCTCCTTTCTTTGGTTCTGACCATTTGCCATACCTGCTACTCTGATCTTACCCTCAGCTCCAAAACCAGCTTATTCTCCTAAAGGTCTGATCCTCCTGATATCATGGCTGGCTCCTCATCATTCCATTCTAAGCTCAAATAGCTACTTAATGTTGTCCTCCCTTTCCCCTAAGTCATTCCCAATCCTGTAATTTTGTTTTCCCTCCTTTATAGTACTCACCACAATCTGACATTCTTTATTAGTTGACTTGTTGGATATCGGTCTTCCCCACTGGTCTGTAAGCTCCATTAGAGTGGAGACCATGTCCATCTTCTTCAGCATCATGGGTATTTAATAATTATTTGAGTAAATGAATGAAGTACTGGTACCCTACTATGGATGCTAGCCTTTTTGACCATTGCATGATCCCAAGAACAGGCATTCGTCTCTATCTTCTGCTTGAGGTACCTAGGGTTTCTTGGGATCTTTACTACTATTACTAGCCTATACAGTGCCTTTGTAAGGATTAGAATTTGGCACTGTAACTTGGTGGGTAAATGACAAAAAGGTAGTTCTTGGGGGTGTATACAGCTTTTTTGGTACAAAGCATGGTGAATCCCCCTCCTCCACCTTTGATTACACCTTTGGTTAGGGCACAAACCGCATAATTGTGAATAGTGGCCTTCACTGCCATTCCCCACCTATTCACTGGGATTCCCTTCTTCTGAGATGCTTCTGCCTTTGGACACCCAAGATGCTATCTAGTTTCTCAGCTTCTTGCCCTGTCTTTGAGGGATTCCCCCAGTCCTACTGATGTCATGAAGTTTAGTTATTCCCCATACTTTACACTCACTCCTTCCAGTATGTACACGCTTGTATCTTTATGAATGGGTTTGTGTATTCTTGTATGTGGGTGTCTATCTCTTTACTACAGTCCTCATACAAACTTCAATAATAAAAGCAAAAGTAGGATGTGAAGGTGGCATAAAGGAGTAAAACAGAGAATCACCAAGGACTTCATGAAGAAGGAAACAGAGCTCCTTCTTGTTCCTCTTTCATTTACAAATCTTATGACCTCTTGAATGAACTTCGGCTTATTTATTAGACATCACAGTTGCAGTGGAGTTAAATCTTCCAGGAATGATAAGGATATAATGTGGTCCATTCCTCAAATTTGGTGGAGAACCTACTAGATGAAATTTTAAAATAAATGAGTAAAAAATGGCATTTCACTCATTCAGCCAATATAGGTTCAATATATATTGAACACAGGTGTACTAGCCAGGTGCTGAGGATGCACAATAGTGTCAGTCTTGGTTTCTGTCCTTATGGAGCTGCCAGACTAATGGAGATGAGAGTCACACTGACAATTACTATATAATGTAATAAATTGAAACTCAGTGATAAGGGGCACAGGAAAGAGAGTAGGGACTTTCCTGAGGAAGTCAGGGCTGGAAGAAGCGACTGACAATGGAGTCATGTCTCAAAGGAGAAGCAAGAACTCACCATTTGGTGAAGAATTTTTATATGCCTGTCTGAAATCCCACTGGATTATCCATAGAAGTGTGATTTTTCTAGGTGGGGGAAATTGGGGCTAAGAATTAAGGGCAATGGGCTAAATTCTGTTCATTGGATTTGACCTCTATACCACATGCCAGCTTAGGGACTACTTTCCATTTTCCCACAGATTCAGGTTGACCCTTACACTTACCTACCTGTAGTAGGGACAGAAATGCATATCCATCTCTTTCTCAGGAAAAAATGGGGCATTGGTCAACTTAGACCCTTTCCAAGGGAGATATATGCAATCTTCTTACCCTCTTAACTCACCTCCCAGTGCCCAGCCCCAGAGATCTGAAAAACCAATTCAGGCCCAGTGGAAAACCTCACACTGAGACAATGAACTTGGCTCTTGGTTTCTGGATAAAAAGAACATGTTGCTTTCACCACTTGGGGGAAAAAAAGACTAAGCATATTTTCAACTTCTCTAAAACAAATCAGATTGCATTTCATCTGATGATGCAATGGAACCACCTCATGCAAATATATAATTCACTTAAATTCAATTATACTCTGACAGTAAGAGAAAAAGAGAGATGATTTAAATAGCACCAGCCACTTTATATGACATTTTGCTCTGTGAACATATACTACAGAATGGCCATGAGAAGGGAGGAGTGGCTCTTTTATCCCCATCAATTCCTGTATGCCCTTTGTAGTATGAGCACTTTGTCTCATTAATTGAGATCCTAATGTTGATTATTACTAATTTTTCATGCTCTATGATCCCAAACACAGGCCAACTATTTCATAAGTGGTCCAATGAGATAAATGGAAATGATGGGAGGAAAAACTGGCAGTGTTGAATTGAAGGGTGTTTTCAAGGTGATTTTACTTACCTGCCTATGCCCTCTGACCTTTTGGCTTTAGAATCTAATCTCCAAGAGGAGGCAAAACAGCAGCAGAGTAAGGAGCTCCAAGAGTCAGCTCATCCTACAGTGCAGTTATTAATCAGCCAGAGCTATCTAAATCACCTGTTTGGGGGGCCCAGGAGACCAGAAGAACATCCTGCTACATCTTTGGAAGAATGGAAGGAGGTAACTTCCCATCTTCAGTGAAGATTCATGAGAAAGGCACACCACGCTGTGGAGGCCAGTTTTCATTCACCACTGGCAGCACAAGCCACCTTGGGAGCTATTCCCTTGCCGGAGTTGGGAGCTCCATTTCCCAAAAATGGGAGAGGAAATGATGGTCAGGCACCAATTTCAGCTACTGATTAGTAAATTCAGCTGGGTAAAGTTCAATCCTAAGAAGAGCAAAGTTTGAACCTGTTCAAGTCAGAAAAAAGCCAGCAGCCTCCATTTTAACTCCACCCCTGGCATGAGGTAAAGCAGGGCTGATTGAAAATCACAGTGAAGATGGGGACTGGCTTCTTTCCACCCAGGTCAGATTGCAGCCTTAGCCTAGTCTCCAGCCCCAACTCCAGCAGGGAGAAAGCTAGGGGGACCTGCAGCAGCCTCTCCAGGCAACTGCAGGCACTTTTGGCCCACGCAGACTAGATTATTGGACATATCTGTGGCTCCACCCCCACACCCGATAGGACAAGAGGGGGGCGAGATTTTCCCCAATCTCTTCGGACAACTGCAGGTGATTTTGGCCTGCATGAACTGGATTATTAGACACATCTGTGGCTCCATCCCTGCCCCTGAAATGCAGGAGGAGGGATAGTGTGCCTTCAGCCTCTCCAAGCAATTGCAGTCATTTTCAGCCAGGAAACTGCAGTCACTTTTGGCCTACTTGGACTAGATTATTTGGCACACTGGAGGCTCCGTTCCCAACCCTGGCAGGGGAGAAGGGGGGCCAGTGCTTCATCGGTCTACCTGACAACTGTGGTCAGTTTTAACTCACACGGCTTAGTTTGCTGTCCACACCTGTGTCTCCATTCCTGCCCCAAGCAGGGGAGGAAGGGGCGTGGAGCTTCCTCAGTCTCTCCAGGCAATTACAGTCTAGGCCTGCATGGCTTGGATAATTGAACATGGCTACAGCTGTCCCTACCCCTGTTAGGGAGAAAAGGTGAGAGAATCTTCATTGGTTCCTGGGGCAATGTGGACATTTTTAGCCTCTACTTCTTATATACCAACCACATCCTCGGGTCCTATTTTACAATCAGCAAGGAAGAAAGGGCAAGAAACAGATGAAAAAGAGCTGAAACAATTCAGATTGACAAGCCAGTATAAAGTTCCAAATTAAGTTGAACCAAATATCAAAAAGGGGCTGTAGCACAAAGCCAATGAAATAAAAAGCCCTAGACTAAAAAGAGAAACGGTGCCAAGAATAAATATACCTAGTAAATAAGATGCTGAGACACCAACAAAAAATTACAATTCATACCAAAAACCAGGAAAATATGGCCCAGTCAAAGGAAAAAACTAAGCCTCAAGATGAAATAAAGGAGTTGAGACAACTAATCCTAGATGTTCAAACAAATCTCCTTAATAAATTCAATGAGATGGCTAAAGAGATTAAAGACATCAAGAAGACACTGGATAAGCACAAAGTTGAATTTGAAGGCTGTAGCAGTTTGGCAGTTTGATATAGTTATGAATTCCAAAAATAGATATTGGATTATGCTTGTAAACTGGTCTGTTCATCTGGGCATGATTAAGTTATGATTAGGGCTTTGATTGGGTGATGTTAGTAGGGCATTGAACCCCTCCCCTTGGTGGGTGGGGAATAAAATATAAAAGGCATGGCAAAGGACATAGTTGGAGCAGTTTTTGAGTTGTAGTTCTGATGTTGGAGTTTTGATGCTGGAGCCCAGGAAGATGAGCAGATGGAGGAGCTTGGTCATGAGGAAGGAGAGAAGGCCCGGGATAGAGACGAGCCATTTGCCTGATAGTCTACCGCTGGCCTTGTGGAGAGAGGCAAAGCCTAGAGAGCCTCACAATCTACAGTTGACCTTGTGGAGGAAACAGGGAGCTGAGCCCTGAGAGAAACAGAGCCCCGGGAAGAGAAGAACCCAAGAATCTGAACCCTGGCAAACGTCGGTAGCTGTCTTGCTCCAAAATGTGGCAATGGACTTTGGTGAGGGAAGAAACTTATGCTTTATTGCCTGGTAACTGTAAGCTTCTACCCCAAATAAATACCCTTTATAAAAGATTATTTTATTACTGATTTCTGGTATTTTGCATCAGCACCCCTTTGGCTGAGTAAGCCAAAGGCATACATAGAAAAATAGCAGATCATATGGGAATGAAAGTCACAATAAATGAAATTTAAAATACACTGGAGGCATAAAACAGCAGATTTGAAGAGGCAGAAGAAAAGATCAATGAGTTAGAAGACAGGGTCTCTGAAAGTAAACATACAATACAACAGATAAAGAAAAGAATGGGAAAAATTGAACATCATCTCAGGGAGCTAAATGACAGCAAGAGAAATGCAAACAAACAAGTCATGAGTTTCCCAGAAGGAAAAAGGAAAGGAAAAGGGGCAGAAGGAATATTTGAGGAAATAATGGTAGAAATTTTCCCAACCCTACTGAAGGACATAGATAACCATGTCCAAGAAGCACAATATACTCCCATCTGAATAAATCCAAATAGACCTACTCCAAGACATACACTAATCGAATGTCAAATGCCAAAGATAAAGAGAGAATCCTGAAAGCATTAAGAGAAAAAAAGATTCATCACATAAAAAGGATATACAATAAGATTGAGTGTTGATTTCTCAACAGAAACCATGGAGGCAAGAAGGCAGTGGTGTGATGTATTTAAGATGCTGCAAGAGAAAACCTGGAAGCCAAAAATCTTATATCTAGCAAGGTTATCTTTCAAAAATGAGGGTGACTTTAGAATATTCACAGATAAACAGAAACTGAGAGAGTTTGTAACCAAGAGACTGGCTTTACAGGAAATACTAAATGGAATGCTACAGCCTGAAAAGAAAAGACAGGAGATAGAGACTTAGAAGAGAGTCTAGAAATGAAGATTATATCAGTAAAAGTAACTTAAAATGTAACAAGAGTGATGAAAACGGATATGACAGATAAAGCCCAAAGAAGAAAACGGGTGAAGTAAGAACTGCCTTACAGTAATAACATTGAATGTTAATGGATTAAACTTCCCAATCAAATGACACAGACGGGCAGAATGGATAAGAAAATATTAGCCATCTATATGCTGTCTACAAGAGACTCACCTTAGACCCAAGGATACAAATAGATTGAAAGTGAAAGACTGAAAAGTTATTCCACACATGCAGTAACAACAACAAAAAAAAGGCTAGAGCAACTATACTTCTATCAGATGAAATAAACTTTAAAAGCAAAGTTGTTATTAGAGACAAGGAAGGTCATTATATACTAATAAAAGGGGCAATTCACCAGGAAGAAATAACAATCATAAATGTATATGAACCTAACCAACATGCCCCAAGATACATGAGGCAAACACTGGCAAAACTTAAGAAAGAAAGAGATGTCTCTACAATAATCGTTGAGGACTTCAATACACTATGCTCATCATTGGATAGATCATCTCCACAGAGGATCAATAAAGAAACAGAGAGCTTGAATGATATGATGAACTAATTAAAACTAATAGACATATACAGAACATTGCACCCCCAAACAACAGGATACATATTCTTCTCAAGAGCTCATGGATCTTTCTCCATGATAGACCATATGTTAGGTCACAAAGAAGATCTCAAAACATTTAAAAAGACTGAAATTATACAAAACACTTTCCCTAATCATGATGTAATAAGGCTGGAAACCAACAACAGGCATAAAAAGGGAAAATTCACAAATATACAGAAATTTAAAAAAATACTACTAAATAATCAGTGGGTCAAAAAAGAAATTGAAACAGATATCAATAAATATTTCAAGATGAATGAAAATGAGAACACAACATATCAGAACCCATGGGATGCAGCAAAAGCAATGCTGAGAAGGAAATTTATAGACTTTAATGCTTACATTAAAAAAAGAAGATAGAGCTAAAACCAATGACCTAATTACACAGCTGGAGGAGCTACAAAAAGAACAGCAATCTATGCACAAAGCAAGCAAAAAGGATGAAATAACAAGGATCTGAGCAGAAATAAATGAAACCAAGAACAAGAAAACCATGGAGAATTAACAAAACCAAAAGTTGGCTCTTGAAAAGATCAACAAAACTGACAAACCCTTAGCTAGACTGACAAAGGAAAAAAAAAAACATAGAATATGCAAATAAATGAAATCAGAAATGAAAATAAGGACATTACTACTGACCTCACAAAAATAAAAGAGATCATAAGAGGATACTATGAACAACTGCGTGCCAACAAACTAGACAATGTAGGTGAAATGGAAAATTTCCTAGAAACATATGAACAACCTACACTGACCCTAGAAGGAATAGAAGACCTCAACAAATAAAACACAAGCAAACAGATTGAAACAGTCATCAAACAATTTCCCAAAATGAAAAGCCCAGGACCAGATGGCTTCATGGGTGAATTCTACCAAGTATTCAAAGAAGATTTAATATCAATTTTAATCAAACTCTTCCAAAAAATTGAACAGAAAGGAACACTACAAAACTCATTCTATGAAGCCAGTATCACCCTAATACCAAAGCCAGATAAAGATATTACAAAAAAAGAAAATTACAGACCCATTTCCAATGAATATGGATTAAAAATTTCTCAACAAAATACTCATTAATCAAATCCAACAACACATTAAAAGAATTATTCATCATGATCAAGTGGCTTTTATCTCAGGTATGCAAGGGTGGTTCAACACGAGAAAATCAGTTAGCATAATACACCACATTGATAATTCAAAGAAGAAATATCACATGATGATCTCGATTGATTTAGAAAATGCATTTGACAAAATCCAGCATCCTTTCTTGATAAGAAACACTCCAAAAGATAGGAATCAAAGGAAACTTTCTCAACGTGATACAGGACACATATGAAAAACACACAGTTAACATTGTACTCAATGGTGAAAGATTGAAAGCTTTCCCTTTGAGATCGGGAACAAGACAAGGATGCTCACTGTCACCACTGTTATTCAATATCATGCAAGATATTCTAGGTAAAGCAATAAGGTAATAGAAAGAAATAAAAGGAGTCCAAATTGGAATGGAAGAAATTACACATTTGCTATCCACAGATGATATGATCCTATACCTAGAAAATCACGAAAAATCTACAACAAAGCTACTAGAGCTAATAAACAAATTCAACAGAGTGGCAGGATACAAGATTAATATGCAAAAAGAAGTACTGTTTCCATACACTAGGAATGAACAATCTGATGAGTAAGTCAGGGGTAAAATTCCATTTAAAATAGCGATAAAGAATCAAATATTTAGGAATAAACCTAACCAAGTATGTAAAGCACTTGTAGACAGAAAACTACAATGCATTGCTAAAAGACATCAAAGAAGACCTAAATAAATGAAAGAACATTCCATATTCATGGACAGGAAGACTAATTGTTAAGATGTCATTTCTACCCAAATTGATATACATATTCAATGCAATCCCAATAAAAATTCCAACCATCTTTTTTGAAGAAATGGGAAACCCAATTATCAAATTTATTTGGAAGGGTAAGGGGCCCCAAATAGCTAGAAACATCTTAAAAAGGAAGAATGGGGGAGCAGATGTAGCTCAAGTGGTTGAGCTCCTGCTTCCCACTTGTAAGGTCCTGGGATTGATCCCTGGTGCCTCCTAAAAACAAAACAAACAACAAACAAATGAAAAAACCAACTCAGGGGAGCTGCAAAGTTGAAGGACTCTCACTTTCAGACTTTAAATCATATTACTTAGCTATAGTGGTAAAAACAGCATGGTACTGGCATAAAGATAGACATGTAAACCAATGGAACTGAATTGATGGTTCAGAAACAGACTTTCACATCTACATTCAAGTGATTTTTAACAAGGCTGCCAAACCCACCCAGCTGGGGCAGAACAGTCTCTTCAACAAATAGTGATGGGAGAACTGGATATCCATATCCAAAAGAAAGAAAGAGGACCCCTACTCACACCTTATACAAAAATTAACTCAAAATGGATTAAAGACCTAAAAATAAAAGTGAGAACCATAAAACTCCTAGAAGAAAATGTAAGGAAACATCTTCAAGACCTGGTGGTAGGTGGTGGTTTCTTAAACCTTACACCGAAAGCACGAACAACAACAACAAAATGGATAAATGGGACCTTCTCAAACTTAAACACTTTTGTGCTTCAAAGCACTTTGTCAAGAAGGTGAAAAGGTAACCCACTCAATGGGAGAATATATCTGGAAACCACATATTCAATGAGGGTTTGATTTCCATACTATATAAAGAGATCATACAACTCAACAATAAAAGAGCAAGCAATCCAATTTAAAAATGGGCAAAAGACTTAAATAGACATTTCTCAAAGAGGAACTACAAGTGGTGAAAAAGCACATGAAAAAATGTTCAACATCACTAGCTATTAGAGAAATGCAAATCAAAACTACACTGAGATATCATCTCACACCTCATAAATGGCAGTTGTTAAAAAAAAAGAGAGAAAAAAAACGACAAGTGCTAGAGAGGATGTGGAGAAATAGCAACACTCCATCGCTATTGGTGGGATTGTAGAATGGTGCAGCCTCTGTGGAAGACAGTTTGGCAGTTCCTTAGGAAGCTAAATATAGAACTGCCATATGATCTGGAAACCCCTCTACAAGGAATATATCCAGAAGAGCTGAAAACAGTGACATGTTCAGACATTTGCACACGGATGTTCATAGCAGCATTATTCACAATTGCCAAAAGATATAAACAATCCAATTGTCCATCAACCAATGAATGGATAAACACAATGTTGTATATACATATGATAGAATACTATCCTGCTGTAAGAAGAAATGAAATTGGGACACATATGATAAACATGGGTGAACTTTGAGGACATTATGCTGAGTGAAATATGCAGGACACAAAAGGACAAATATTGTATGGTCTCACTAATATGAACTAAATATGAAGAATAAACACATGGATTTAAAACCTAGATTATAGGTTACTAGGAGATAGGATGAAGACTGAGAAGGGGTACTGATACTTAATGTACATAGGATTTTCAATTAACTTTACTGCAAATGTGTGGAAATGGATAGGGTTGATGGTAACACATTATAACGAGTATGACTAACATGGCTGGTTTATAATGGGATTGTAGCTGAAAAGCGTAATCTAGGAATGTGAATGTCAACTGAAAGAAAGTTAGGGAATAATCTAGGGACTGAATAACATAGTGAGCCCAGATGTGGTTGAGGATTGTGGTTAATAATACAAATACAAGAATGTTCTTCTATGAACTAGAACAAATGTACATTACTGTTACAAGGTGGTAAGAATATAGAGATACATGGGAAAAATACAGTTAATGTACTTATGGACTATAATTAACAGCAATATTGCAATATTCTTGCATCAATGTCAAAAAGGTACTATATCAATGCTAAGGGGGGTGGGGTCTTTTTCTGCCTCCTCCCCCAACTTGGGATCCACATCCCCCTGTCTACACACACACACACACACAGACTGCAGAAGTAGGGACTGCAGATAAAAGGTGGCAAGACGAAAACCAGCAGAGGATAAAGGGCTTCTAGCAACTTCTTAATTCTTATATCAGCCTTCCTCATGCTTGCTGCTAGGGGTCCACAGTTTGTGCCCCTTCTTTACCCAACAGAGTTTAACAGGCATGTACCCAATAGGTATGGGTATAACTGACATTTACTTTTGCTCCTTAGTTCCTCAAAGAACTGAATATGAGTCTGTGTCACCAACACGTGTCTTGCCGATCCGCATCTGACAGGAACATGATTGACTACACATGACTAATTGGGTCATGGCTGATTGACACGTGCTCTATGGATGTGGCCTGCACATCACACCTCAACCCAGAACTTGTCTGAGGACTATGAGTCTGATTGACGTGTGCTTAATTTTGCAGTGGGGTTGGCACCTTGCCATCTGCTGATGGGCCTGCTATCCTACCCTTAGGCATCTGAGAAGGGGCTCCACTTGTTCCTCTGTAAGGCTAGAAGGAAGGAAATATTATAGCTTAGATATCACTGGCCTTTTGGGCTCTATCAGAGACGTGCATGGGTCCTGTGGTTCACTATATCCAGGTGAACCTGGTCCTGATGGGGTCCAGGTCTTGGCTTCTCACAGTGGCTTTAAAGATACTTCGTGCCATGTTCATCGTCTTGGGCTCTCCCCCCCAGAGGCTGCAGCCGTTCAGAGCCTTTGGGTGGAGGCATGGCAAAGGGATTCTGGATAACATGGCATAACTAAAGTACTCAGGGTACAAAAGTATTTTATACAGGACTTCTGTTTTTCTCCCACCTTTGAATATAACAATAACATGACTTGTAAATTGGCTTAAGGCAGGGGGTCTTAACCAGGGGTCCACGGACCCCGGGGGGTCCATGAGCTTGAGTTGAAAAAAATCAACTTACTATCTTTATTTTCTCTGACCTCTGATGTTGAGTGTCATAAAACTATCTGCTGCTACATTCTGAGAGGGGGTCTGTGGTTTTCACCTGACTGGCAAAGGGGTCCATGGAATAAAAAATGTTAAGAACCCCTGGTTTAAGGGTATAAAATCCTTTCACATATGTTATATCATTTTCCTTGTAATAATTAATGTTTTTATTTGCATTTTGCAGAGGGAAGAAATTGAGTCCCAGAGATTTTTTTAAGTGACTTATTTAAGGTCACACAGCAATTGCCCAAATCTACAACTTCTAATTCCAAATTCCTATCTTTATGAGGAAGAGACTTGTGCTGCAGATGAAAAATGTAAATTGTCTTTTGAGGCAACCTTGCCATCAACACAGATTACTAGACTTGGGCATGAAGAACAGATAAGCACTGTCTTTTTCTAGCATTCCTTAAGTCCAATATATTATTGTACTTGAGAAGTGGCGATAATAAGAAATTGGGCATAAATCCTGTTGTTCTATTTGTGGTGACACAGGGTAAGCAGAGAAGGATATGGAGCAGGGACTTTATCCAACCTGTCCTCAATGACTAAGTTGATATTTGGGGAATGGAGTTCCCTACAGGGATCAACATAAAATTACAAATAAAGAGTTAAATAATCAAGAGGAAGCTAGAATCATATCAAGAAATGTATAATGATAAAAATTCCAGGATGACTGAATTCAAACCTGTCTCTGGGTTTCCTAACAGTCCAGGCAAAGAGAAAAATCAATGGATACTCATAATACCCAATTATGTGAGCTCAAAGGAGAGAGAATCACTTTCTGAAGGAGACCTTTGTATAAGAGATGCCTATTAACATAATATATCCTTGACAATTACTTTTACAGGAAATCTTAATGTAATCCACATATTAGTGTTTCTTATATAAAATAATGATAAGAAATAATAATATTGGTTCTATTAAGATGATTCTCCAGGGGAATCCAGGGGATCAAAGTCTTAAAGTGCAGAATTGCAAATTATGGACGGTCCAATTGATACAGAGATAAAGCCTGGAGAATTCTGAAAGATGAATAATTATTATGTTATTCTTTCTAGAATATCATTCATCTGATTTGGGCATTAGCTATAGGCAAACGATTCACCACTGATATCATTTGTGAGCATATGAGAGTAAAGTATTCTAAGAAGCCCTATCTGATAAAGAAATTGGGCAAATTATCAAAAATTATGATTTATAATGAAAATTAAAACCTGACTATTCTAAAAAGAGGAGCGTTATTGGAATAACTACTGACAGAGTTAAGAGTTTGCCCCTCAACATGCTTCTCAGTTAATTAAAAAATTCAGCAAATACATCATTGTATTGGTCCTAGCCTTGAAGATTCTGAGGTTAGAAAGTTCCAAGTTCCCACTATCTCCTTGTTGTCTATGTCCTGCATATAAGGAGGCCCCTGCTTCTAAGGTGATACATTTTCTTAATGATATTTTTTAACGTGTTTAAACACAAGAAATTGTCAATATTTAGCCTTTTGACCTACAAGAATGGCAATCTCATATGGTTCAAGGTAATACGAACTTTCAGGAATTTAGATGAAATATTTAGCTATCCACTTGTAATATCTAATTTATTTTAGTTACTCATATCTATTTTAAAATCACAGTATCTGGACAAAACACGGATTTAAAATGCTGCTTCCCCCCAACCCCCATGTTTTGTGAAATGATATTGTGTAAGTTCTTCTCATTACCTTTTGATATCTGAGTTATCTCATAGTTCTTGGTTGTCTGGGAAGCCCTACTTTCTGAATCCACATATGGTGCCATCAGGGGGATTTTCTCCCAGGCTCCATGAGCTCATTCCCAGGATGTCAGGACAGTTGCCTTCTCTGGTCCTTGGTGGGGAAGGTGTTAAGTTACCATTCCGGCAGGCAACATAATCACTAAACTAATCACTAATCTGGCTTGTTAAGATGACCTTCCAACAGCTACCGAGAGTTCATATCACCAAGAACAACAACTAAATCTGTTAAATTTCTTTGCCTTCTCTGTTACCAAGTTCATCAGGTGACCTATATAAACTTCCCAAATTAGTATTGAGTCAGGTTATTTTGGGTTGTACACACATTACTATGTGGTTCAAAACGAAGTAATTAAGAGAACATCCTTTAATATGAGAGACTTTACAAGGATTCAAATATAAAATGGCTTCATCTTTTCTGAAGGATTTTTTGGGGAGGGTAGGGGTGCTTACCACTTATATAAGCATATTTGAAGACTACTTTCAATTTTGAGTACAAGTACATAACTATTAACCTTTCAGAAAAATTCAGCAGAAGAATGGCCCCCAGGAAATCGAGTGAATAGACTTTTTGGGTAGAATAATTTAATGTTTCGCATTTGGATGCCAAGATTTTTCTGCCAAATGCAGATTTTCTTTTTTGGCATAATTCACATTTAGCTAATTCTATGTAGCACCGACAGGTTGGGCTGTTTCATGTTGTCTCTTGGAACCTGTCATATAACCTTGACATCTGTGGATAAAAGGATACTGGTCTCCCCGTTTGTTATAGCAATAGGACATGCTTCTAGTTCATATAAAAACTGCATTAAATTGTTGAAGGACACAGTCTTGTTTTATGCCATTTTGCTATCTTATGCACTCTGATTCTCACCATGAATTTAGAAAAATGAGAAAGAAAGAGAAAGAGAGAATTAAAAGCCTTCGATCAATACTATTAAGATCATATGACCTGACCCATAAATGATTCATACCTATGGAATCAAAGCCAATAACTTATCAAGGGTCTTAGTTCATTTATTCTAACCACTTGCTATGGAGGGAAATGGAATCAAACCATGATCAATGGTTGAATAACTGAACTAAAGCCTGCCTGTCCCTCATGGAAGACATTAGGGTGAGAGGCCCTGATCTGCAGTTTGTCAAGATAAAATGTGGCATTGAAAGTTGAGCGAATATTAACTGGACCAGAGCTTCCCAAAATTCAGATATTTGTGCATCACCTTTACAATTTTTGCCATATCCACGTACTACCTATACTATCATTATGTTAATATTTTTATTTAAATCATCTCCTTTTTATTTACTTAAATTGATCTTAAATTTTAAACCTTACCTTTCTACTATAAATGGAAAACCAGTTATACTAATCCTAATTAATTGAAATACAAAAAGCATTAACTGTTTTTATGAGGGAACATCTTTTCCCTGTTCCTCTGGTTTTGAGGAGAAGAGATTTTCACAAAACACTCCTGGATTCTTACCTACCTCACTTCTCTTCACAGAGGTAGTAAGAATTTATCTGGTGGGTGGGTACAGGAATGGGTCTGCATTTTCTGCTTGTATGGAGCTAATTTATAAAAAATCCTGTCTTTCGTCTCTTTCTCCTTCCCTCTCCACCCAGACCAGACTCAGGCAACAGTCTAGATGAATGGGTGCTGCTCAGACTCCCACACTCGGGTGGGCTCCTCAGACACACACACTCAGATAGGCTCCTCAGACATACACACTCATGTGGGCTCCTCAGACATACACACTCAGGTGGGCTTCTCAGATACATACACTCAGGTGGGCTTCTCAGACTCCCACACTCGAGTGGGCTCCTCAGATTTCCACACTCGGGTTGGCTCCTCAGACTCCCACACTTGGGTGGGCTCCTCAGACTCCCACACTCGGGTGGGCTCCTCAGACACACACACTCAGGTGGGCTTCTCAGACTCCCACACTCAGGTGGGCTCCTCAGACTCCCACACTGAGGTGGGCTGCCCAAGTTCCCAGCTGGGGCAGGAGGTAGGAAGGACTGGGAGGGCACCAGACTCTAACAAAACCAGGTCTCAGCATAGCCTTAATCATAATGAGGATGACAACAATGTAATTTCCCACCTGCCTTATGCTTTTGTTTCTTTTCTCAGTTAATTTAGAATTCAGATGAGAAGACTAGGGGTGTAATTTATTGGGTTCCTCAAACCTCAACAAATAGTAAAATGTAAAACACATTTATTGATGCACTACCTAAAAACTTCTCATATACCAACAACGGGACATTCACCCCACTGGCTATAAATAATGGTTTGGGGTTTATAGCTATTTGTCCTTTTTTTCAGCTAGAATATACTTTGAATTCACCCCCAATGGGCTATATACAAAGAAGAGTTAATTTTAACAGTTTGTAATAATTGGGGTACTCAAATCTGAGAGCAAAATCTAAAGCATTCTAGTGGCCAAGCGTTCCTTTCAGAAGCAGGCTGTTATTAAACATTTTGAAGACCAGTGTAACATTGGCTCTGACCAATCAGAATCGATTCCAGCCAGAGACAGCCAGGTGGCCTCCTTCAACCTGGGGCAGTGCAAAGTCCTCTAAAGACCCTGTGACCACCAGCAGCAGCTCCTGGCAGTTTGTTAGAAAATGCAGAATCTCCAGCCTCACTCCAGACCTGCTGCATCAGAGTCTGCATTTGACCAAGATCCTTGAGGTTTTATATGCACATTAAAGTGTGAGGAGCATCGTGCATTTCTGCATTTCTAAAAAGCTTCTCAGTGATCCTCATCTGCAGCCCTGACTCTGAGAGGTGACATCTGTAAAGCCTGGAGTGGGTGTCTCTAGACTCTGGAAACTGGGGGAGAGCCTCCCACGCATCAGAGCTGTGTGTGAATCTCCCAATTGCCTTCCCCTTGGCTGTGACAATAGCAGGGCTCCTGCAGAACCTTATCTGGTTCCCCTGACAGCCAGAAACCCGGCCTCCTGTTGACAGTGTTAACTGCTTGAGCCACTGTTAAGAAATGAGCTATTTCCAGAAGGACTCACTTTAGAGAGTCGGTGAATAAAACTTTCTTTGAGCTTCCAGACCTTTGATTATAAAAGGAAGAGGTACACTTTAAAAAACAGATCTGCAACAAACATGGCAAATATTAACATTTGGTAAACCTCGGTGATGGGTACGTGGATGTCTGGTATATTAGTTTCTATATGCTTGAAATTCTGTAATTAAAAGATAAAGCAATTAAGTAAACGTAATAGATGTCCAACTGAGATAAGAAAAATTACAAAGAAAACAATGAAAGTCATCCATAATTCCACTACCCGGTATACCTTTGGGTAGTTATCCTTCCAGTCTCATTAAAAAGGAAATGTAAAAGGTTGCACTTTTTAAATGATTATTCAAGCTCATACTTTTAATTCCTCTACCTCATAAATCCCAACTGAAATGGTCACAGAAATATAAGTAGAAATGGGCAGGGGGTTGGGGGGAGGGAAGGCCTTCGCCAGCATTGGGAAACAGGGAAGATGGCCAGTACCAAGCTAGGCTATGAGGAATTTCCGTGAAGGATCCCCTGCTCAGAGTGACTGGCAGAGGACAGGAATTGGGGTGTGAGACTTGGAGGCAGCGTCATCCTTGGCCCATGGAGCTGTTAGCCCTCGCAGTTCCTCTGGACAGCATGCCAAGCTAAGTGGAGGCATTTCCACAGGGAGCTCCTAATGAGGGCACATAAAGGAGAGCGCCATGCCCCAGCTAACTTCTGCTACCAAAATAAACTCAGAAAGGAAACTGCTTGGCCCAGCAGGAAACTTCTCTCCTGCATTGCTGACTCCCTCGGAAATTCACTTCCTGCTCATCACCGGCAACCAAACCCCCAATCCAGCAAAATAAAACTACAAAAATACAAGCTTTCCCATGTCTCTTTTGTCTGAGACAATAGGTTTGAGCAAGGACTCACACGCTCTCTGACAGAATCCATTTTTTAAAACCCAAGAATGGACAAGACGACCTCCCTCTGTAAGATGCCCAAGGAGAGAAAAATTACAGGAAAAAACAAAACACTAAGAAAAGACTGAGGAGTTTAAAAAGAGATAGTGTTAAAGTGTTCTTCTTAGACTTGAGCCAGGAAAAATGAAAAAACTTTATATAATCATTCCTATTTTGTCTTTTCTTGAGACTTAAAGAGACATTGCATGATGCAAAGAGAATAATTAAGAAACAGTGTTTCATTTAAAACTGAGAACTTCTTAAGTTAAAAAATTAATATAATATAGAAAAAATAAATTTTAACAAAAGGGCCAGACTTTGGTTTTAGATAACCTTTGGCTCTGCTGTTTATTTAGCCTGTGTGAGCTTGAGCAAATAAACCTCTCTTTGCCCTAGTTTCTTCATCTGTATAAAGGGCTGGCAATGATCATCCCTACAGCATAGGAGTCTTAGGAAGATTAAATATGATGATATATGTCAAGAGTTTGGCAAAGGGAAGCGGGAGTGGCTCAGTCGATAGAGCCCCCGTTTACCATATGGGAGGCCCCAGGTTCGCTTCCCGGGGCCTCCTTGTGAGGGCAGGCCGGCCTGCGCAGCCTAGTGGGCTGATGCAGCAAGCCCTCACAACAGGAAGCGGGTGTGGCTCAACCGATAGAGCCCCCGTTTACCATGTGTGAGGCCCCGGGTTTGCTTCCCTGGGGCCTCCTTGTGAGGGAAGGCCGGCCCGTGCGGCGCGAGTGGCTGATGCAGCGGGACCTCACAGCGAGGGGAAGATAAGCAGACACGGAGAAGACACACAGCAAAATGGACACAGCAAGCACAAGCAGCAAGGGGGGGATAAATAAATAAATAAATAAATCTTTAAAAAAAAAGAGTTTGGCAAAGCAATCAATAAATGTTACATTTTTTTTTTGCTGTAATAAAAAATTTACCAATTTTTTTAAATGCAACAGAAAACAGCTGGTTTCTAGAGGGTGAGTTTGTCTCTATTCCCTTCCAAAATTCCACAGAAATGATAAAAAGCAAAAACTGTAGTAATCCTAGGGAAAAAAAAAAATGAAGTTACTATCCATAGAACAGAAACTCTGGAGGATTCCTAGAAAATATGAAGCAGATGCAATCAGACAGACAAAACTCAATCAGAGTGAGACTCCACACTAGTTAACAGGGACCCTCCCACCCCTTGAAGAGTCCAATGAGTGGATTTCCCCAGCAGAGCCCTGGAAAAGCTCCAAGCTCCAAGCCCCAACAAAGCAGTAGGGACTGGTGAGAAAGCCACAGAGGAATGAGTGAAGGGCGAAGAGAAGGACTTAGAAATTAATTACACAACATCCCTTTACACAGAACCGCAAATTGGAATAGATGAAGCAAAAACTATTATAAATACACAAAACTTGGACAAAACCTCAATCTTAGTTCCAGATTTTATTGTATCTTTCTTGAAATCTGAAGCCCGAGGAGACAAATAAATAAAGAAGTAAAAAATAAAAAAAAATAGCTCATTTCACACTTCAGTATACATAAGAAGTCCCTGGGAGTCATGTTTTAATGATTCTGAGTCAGGAGTTCCACCTGGGTCCTGAGGGTCTGCGTTTCTAACAAGCTCCCAGGTGATGCCCATCTGCTCCATAGACTGTACTGTAAGAAGCCAAGCTGCTAAGGATCTGAGTAACACAATTAAGAAGATTGGGTGTATGCATGAGATAGGAATCTCAGTCCAAAGACCCAAGTGGGCAGGAAAGTTGCTTTACTTGATTTCCTATAAACAAAATTAATTTTGATATCAAGTCTCTATCTCACCAAGCTGGTGGGAAATTCATCCTAAATCATTCATGATTACCATGAAGATTCAGGGTTCTTAAGCTATGCCAGGGCATAGATGAGGCCGTTTACATTTGTCTACCATGGTGACTGCTGAAATGCCCTCTTCTGCCTTTCTTTGCCTTACTGAGGGTGTGTAGAGTCCTTGGCAAGGCTCCTTAGAGACCCTCCCCTCCTAGGCAGTAGCACAGGAGAAATGGAGAGAGGGGAAGTTGCCAATTGATAAAGAATGAAATGAATAGGTGATGGTTAGGCTAATGTGTCAACTTGGCCAGGTAATGGAGCCCAGTTGTTTGGTCAAGCAAGCACTGGGCTAATTGTAATACAAGGGCATTTCATGGACTTTAATCATCAGTGAGTTGCTTGCATAGATGGCTGATGACATCTACAATCAGCTGAGGAGATGGCCTTCAGCAATGAGTGATGTCTTGTCCAATCAGTTGAAGACCTTAAAAGGAGAAGTGATTTCAGTATACAGAGAGAGAATTCCCATCTCTACCTCAGATAGCCAGTGTCTCCTGGGAAACTCACCAAGAACTTTCACTGGAGTCCCTGGCTGGCAGCCTGCCCTATGGAATTTGGACTTGTGCATCCCCACAGTCATGTGAGACAAGTTTATAAAATCTCATACTATCTACAGATATCTCCTATTGGTTCTGTTTCCCTAGAGAACCCTGACTCATAAAAGCTTTTTAAAGAATTGTTTTAAATATTTCCTTGGATCCACAGTGTATATTAAATGTTTTCTTCAGCAGTAGGATGGTTGGCATGAGTTAGTGTAGGGGAAGGGGGTGTCTACATATGAGTCTGGGAATGGCTAAGAGTGTGGTCTTCAAAGGACTGTGTATTTATAGTGTTTGGGGTATATTGGTGAATATCTGTTACTATCTAGATGTGTCTGTGGCTATTTGAGAAAGGGTATCTGTTGGCAGTAAGCAATGTAAGGTGGGAAAGAGCCCAGACCAGACTCAGACTGCCTGGGTTCCAATCATAGCTCTGCTGTGTACCTAGCTCTGTGACCTTAGACAAGGTTATGTATCATTTCCCTCAGTTTTCTCATCTGTAAATGGGACTCATAATAGCTCCATCCCATACAGTATTATAAAGACTACATGGAAATACAGGGAAGTCACTTTGCTTTTGCCAGGTTCATAGCAAGCACTTAGCAAATGTGAGCATCTAGTAACATCTGTGACTGTGTGTGTGTGTGTGTGTGTGCGCATTTCATGGATTTGTATACTGGGTTTCTTCCTCAGGCACGGCCATGTGAGCCCCTGGCTATATGGAAGGTGACTAGATGGGAAATTTGAGAAGCAGTAGAGTGAAAAGCCAGTAAGACCCCCCTTCCCCAAATACAAAGGAAACTTGTAATTCAGAGCAACCCATGTAGTCCATCCTTTTAGGCAGCCATCCTCAGTCCTCCAGGGTTTAAACATCTTCCCAGAGCAGGAGGACTCAAAGGAACTTTGTTGCTTGTTAATAATCTTCAACATCAGCTACTAAGCCAGCAGCCTCCTCCACATAAGCAATAATAATTTATAGTTGCAGTTAATGGGCTGTTTTATAGGAACCCACAATTATAATTGGATGTCAAGTGTTGTGAATCTCAGCGGATGGGAAGCAACAACCACTGGGGCCTGGTGTTTAATTTTTTAATGTGATTATTAAATTTCCCATCTCCCTGCTTCTGCATCTCATCCCAACGTGGCTTCCAGCTGTGGCCCCACTCTGTCAGTGATGTCTTCTCCAGCCCTAAATCTTGAAATTTACTTCTGTAAACCTGTTTCTGGCCAGATGGGCTTTTTAATGGGCATGAGTGGACAAACACCCACTGGCCTGGATATTGCAGAAACAGGGCAGCTAGCAACTCTTCTGACTGGGAGCCCCAAAACCAAGCCAAACAGGCACCTTAGGTCCCCAGGTTTGCTCAGCTCACTTTGCTCATACTGAACCCCACAACACACAGCTTAGCCCCCAGCCCACTCAGAAGGTCACCTGCCTCCTTCAACCCAGTAGACACGGGCTCTTGGAGGGAACTACCTGGGATTTTACAGTCAGGATCTGTCCTTAGAATTTTCCTGCCATAGATTTTAGGACATGCGATTATCACAGGACCCACCAATAGCAAGTGAGGCCATTGTTTGAGGAAGTGGCAAATGGATTGTGGAATCATGCAAAGCATGTTTTTTATATCTTCTGAGTGAAGGAGAAAGTATCACCTTCTTCCAATGAAGTTGAGGAAGACTTCCGAGGAGAGGAGATGTTAGAGGCTGATAGAGTGAGGGAATAGAAGGACAATCAAATAAGGGCTGGTCAGAAAGTCACTGTCTGTTAGTGGCCCTGAGTCTCCCTGCCCTAAAGAGGCAAGTGCTGACTCTGTGCAGTCCATCTCAGATCCCAGCTTAGACAAGACCCCAGTGTCCAAAGCCAAGCACAGAGCCTAATGGAGTACAAAACTCAGTCCCAAGTCTAGCCTAAACCAAAGTTAGGAAAGAACCAAACATTTCCCAGGGCAACTCAGACATGAGCCAAAGTCTAATCCAAGTATGACCCTAGAGCCCTCTCTAACCTAGAATACTGCCAAGCCCAGGAGATAATGCAATAAGAGTCCTGAATTGAGTGCAGCCTAAAACCCACTCTTGGGGCCCAAATCCCAAATCCATTTTAGGATGAGGAATAAAGTGGGGAGTCAAAGGCATCATTATTATAAACCATTGTCCATGAATCATTACCTGAATCTAGAACCCTCTGGCCCAGAATTTCTCTATTTGGATGGAACTATACTCTGAATAGACTGGTATCATAGCTCCTAAAACACAGTATTTCACATAGACTTCCTGTTCTCCTAAGACAGACATTATATGCCATTCAATTAGGAAATCCCAGGCCTAGCTATAACCCAGCATAATAAATGCTTGCTTAATGATGAGATGGAAAACATGGAGTACATTAGAAAGAATGTGGTCTTTGGAGTCTATCAGAACTGGATGAGAATCCCTACACTGCCATTTCTTAGCTGTATGACCTTGAGCATGTCCTTTCCCCTCCCTGGCTGAGAAATGGTGTTCATGTGAGGAGAAAATGAAACAGTGAATATAAACAACCTGGCACAGAATGTTGGTTTCCTTTTTTCTCTCTCCAAGGTCATTGTCTCCAAGTATGGTATTAGATAGTATCTATTTTTTTTCTATCCGTCTCTCTGCAGAATCCTTGGAGGGTTTCAGATTCCTAGAGTCCTTGTGACCCACCAAATCCACTTCACCATCCTGCTGCCCCAGTATTTTATTGTGCATCTTTCCAGGGTGGAGTTTCCATAACTTTCTGCATGAGTTATCTATTACCACATTAGTGCTGTGTAACAATCATCATACCTCAGCAACTACAAAAATAAACATTTATTATTGCTCATGAGTCCCTGTGTTGGCTGAGCCATTTGGCTGATCTGAACCGAGATTGGCCGATCTCCTGCGTCTGCAGTCAATTGGGCTGATCAGCTCTATTCCATGGGGTCATTAATCTTCCATCACACTAACCTGAGCTAGTTCACATGGTCTTTAATCTTCCATCACACTAACCTGAGCTAGTTCACATGGTCATGGCAGGATTTCAAGAGAGGGAGTAGAAGCCTACAAGTCCCTTGGAAGCCTGGGCTCAGAACTGACACATCAACACTTCCATTGCAAGTAACAAGGCCAGCCCAGTTCCAAGGGGGTGGTGACATAGACTCTGCTTCTTGATGAGAGAAACTGCAGATTCACATTGCAAGGGACAAGGACTCTGAGAAAGGAAGAATTGTGCTCATTTTGGTAATAATCTTCTATACCTTCTTTGTCCTCAGGTCTGGTTTTGGGATGGTAAATAAGAGGCTGAAAGGAACAACATGCTTGCACTGGAGTCAGATTTGGTTTCTAACCCCAGCTCTATCATGTGTATCATTTAGCTTCTCTGAATCTCAATTTCTTCATCTATAAAACGAGGACATTAGTAAGAACTGCTGACTCCCTATCACCCCTTTAGGGCATGTCCAACTCTGGTGTTACCCAAGGCAGAAGGAAAAATCTAAGTAGCAGACTGCCCAAATTCCTCAACAATGAGCACAGATCACCAGGAGAATGGTCTCCCACCATATCCCAGGAAAACGTTTTTCTAGCAACTACGCTGATGACAGAAAAAGCAAGTCAACATGAATAAGCAACTGCAAAATTTATTATCCATTTTGTTTTTCACCAAAGTCTGTGGGAGAAAACAAAGGTACATGCCATGCCTAGAAGTTCTGTCAAAGTAACACAAATGATTTCTTTCCTGCCCTCGTCTGCTATCTATCTGCCCCAAGGTGGCACTAACCAGGCCACAGGCAGTTCTTTCCTTAATTACTGCATTTTCTCATTATATTCCATTATCATAAATTCAGGGTCTTATTACCGGTGCAACCAGAAGTGGTGCCTGTGCAGATTCTATCTTTACTGAGACCTAAACTCTTCTTGGTTTCAAACCCACTCTTCCGGTCAAGAACAGAAAACATTCCACAGTTTTGCTTGCCCACTTTCTTTGTTTTGAATTGCTATGGACAAGACTTAGCTGACCTCTATGGTTTCTCACATAATTCATTTTAGTTCTTCCCACCAACCATGACATCTCATCTTCTCTTATACACAGATTCCCCTGGTGTCAGTACTGCCTGCTCAAGAATTACCTCATGGGATTGGAGTGAGGTTCAACTGGGATAATGCACTTAAGTTCATAGTATGCTGTTTGGTCCATAGTAAACACTCAATAAAAAGTGACTACCAGTATTACTACCAGTATTAATATCAATATCAGTATTAGTTTGTCACCATCCTCCTTCAAAGCCAAGTCTGTAGCATTAGTTCTTACTTCCACTCACTATCTCCTCTTTTCAAGACAAAAATCACCCTCTACTCCCAGGATCTCTCATATTCTCAGCATATGCCCCTCACCTCTGCAGGCTTGACACCATCTGGGGAACCCAGGTCAAAGAACCGTTACTGATACAGCAAAGAAGATTCTGGGCCAAGTACAGAGAGGAGAGAGAAGAGATCTCGCTGTGCGTTTTCCCTATTGACTCCTGACCCTAGCAGAGGTCAGTGCCATGAGGAGGGGGTGGTCCTGGGGAGGTCCTTATGGGTTTCCCTTAAGGACAAAAATGAGGAAACCAGCATCTGGCAGGAAATGAGTATGACATAAATGCTCAGCTAGAAAAGCTATAAATAGGGAAAGTCAATGGAGTGGAAAGGAAAGCATTTAACAGCTAAGTGTTCTTTGCAACAGCAGGCTCACACCTCATTTTATCAGACATTATTTACACAAAAGAAGGTGTGATGGTGCTTATGGCATCATTAGGCCTGGATTACTTCCCTAACTGTGAATACAGAAGCCCAGGGGCAGCAACTTCTCTAGAACTCCTCAAGGACACCCTGGAAACCAAGCACAGATTCAGCTATCACCTTAATGGACCAGAAACTCTGTTATCACACCCATCTGTCATTTCCTTTCTTGCTCAGTTCTCAGCTTCCCAATAAGCATAGAGTGGACTTGAACGTCTGTTCCAAAAGTCAGAAGTGCAAGAATGAGCACATCTTCTTATTTTCGATAACCAGCTTAGTTTCCCTTTCTGAACCTCACAACACTAGCAGGAAATTCCACCTCAGTTTCTTAAGATCTCCCTCAGCTCAACCCAGCCTGTTCTATCAAGGACCCTGGATCTTATGCAGTACCGAGGCTTGGAGCCCAAGGTGTTTGGTCATCAATTACTCCGGAGAGTTCTGTCATTCCATCCATGTGGTGCCTGCAGCTCTGAGTTCTCTCTGCTGCTTCCACCCTCAGTATGAGACACAAATACCTTTGGTGAGGCTGGGAACCCAATTCCCTACAGTGTATGCCCATGAACACACCATGTTCTCATTTCTCCCGGGGGTCTTTCTGCCCTGCCGCTGCTCCCAGACCCCATTGGCCTCTCTACCCTCCCCCAGCCCAGGGGCTATCTCTTTTTCTTAGTCTCTTGGAAGCCCCTCTCTCTCTTCTTCCTGAGTCTTCCAAGCCATTCAGCCTCCTCTCACAAACCTGTCCTCAACATGTTTAGGCTTTCAGCAACCAAAGCAGAAATCTCAGGAGGTGATACTTCTGCCTTCAGCCCTGACATATTCCTCCCCAGAGGCAATCAAACAACAAGCCTGCCTGCATGGGAGGAAAGAAAAGGAAGAAAACACAAATTAGTGTCTCACAATATTATCCAGGTACTAGCATATAAAGAACCCTGACTACATGCCATATCTACTCAGACAGCCTGTCCTTTCAGAAACACACCTAAGTCTATACATTCAGAGTGTTGATGGTTTCTTGTAACCAAGCCTTGAAGCTAGCACTGGCCCACCAGTGCTTTGCTGGATCAGCTTGTTCATGCTAGAGTGTGTGAGGTGGTACAGGGAGGAAAGAGATGGAAGATTCTTTGGAAGTTCAGGATAGAGCTGAGCAGGGCCTCTCATGGGCTGACCCCATTTCCTAGTTTAATTCTCTCTGTGATTTCAGTGGGATCCTTCTAAAGAATAAAATCACCATGTTGCCTTTGTTGGAACACATAACCATGACATAAGTGACTACACAAAGCCATTGCCATGCTTGGCATCCATTCAGTCACTCAACGTAGTTATTGGTTCCATGCACTGTGTCAGGCTCTATGTGGAGGCTGGGGGAGTTCCAAATATTCATTAATTTACTTATTCATTTAGTTACTCCTTATTGAATGCTTCCTCTGGGCCAGGCACTGTTCTGAGCTCTAGGGAGACAGCAGTGAATGAGAGAGCCAAGACTTTTTTCCCCATTATAGTGGGGAAAACCCAAGATAGACAAATAAACAAGCAAATAAATTGATGCCAGAAAGAAAATAAATCAAAGTAGGGGGATGGAGAATGAAGGGGATCCCTATCATATTGGGTGGTCAGAGAAGTTATCTCTGAGCAGGTGACCTTGAACAGAGATAAGGAGGTTGAGAGGATGGTGGGGAGAACAGTGTCCCAAGCAGAGGAAGCAGCAGGTGTAAATCCCCCGAGGTGGGATTTGCTGCATGTATTTGAATAACTGAAAGAAAGCCAGTGTGACTGAGCATGAGGACTGAGGGCAAAAGAGTAAGTGGTGAAGTCAATGAGGCTCGAAAAGGTCAAAACAAGCAGAGTCTTCTAGTCCCAACTCATTCTAAGTGCCATGAGAAGCCATTAGAGAATTTTAAGCAGGAAAATAAGATTCTTTTCAAAAAGATCCCTCAGGTTTGGGTGTGTAGAAAGGATGATGGGATCAGGAATGAGACGTAGCACAAAAAGGAAATGATGGCACTAGGGTGTAGACAGTGGAGTTGGAGAGAAGTGGACATGCTCAGGGTGCATTTTGGAAGTGGAGAGGGCAGTTCATGCTGAAGGTCATGATGGAGGATTTGGGGTATGAAAGAAAAGAGAAGACGCAAGCATGGCTAAGTCCCTATTCTAGAGAAATTCACAGTGAATGGTAAAAAGACACATATACACACATGCACATGCCCAGACCACAAAGTGGAAATCAAGGTCCCACCTAATTTCACACCCACATATCTTTATCATTATAAGAGTATTGTGGTGGTCTGGAGCTATATACCCCAGAAAAACATGTTCTTAAACTCAATCCATTCTTGCGGGCATGAACCCATTGTAAGTAGAACCTTTTGATGAGGTTACTTCAGTTAAGGTATGGCCCAACTCAATCACAATGGGTTTTAATCCTATTACAGGAGTCCTTTATAAGTGGAATGAAATTCAGAGAAAGAGAAAGCCAAGGGAAGAAAGAAGCTGAAAGTCAATGGAACATGGAAGAGAAGGAAGAGGTCAGGTTGTGCATTGCTATGTGACAGAGGAGCCAAGGTCCAAGGATTACCAGCAGCCAGCACCAGAATGCCAGTCTTCTGGAAGAAAGCATCACCTAGATGATGCCTTGATTTGGACTTTTCTTAGTCTCAAAATCATGAGCTAATAAATTCCCATTGTTTAAGCCAACCCATTGCATAGGATTTGCCTGAGTGGCAAGGAAACTAACTCAGAGAATTATTGTGATGATTAAATTAATATATACCAAGCCCTTATGATGTTGTCTGGTACAAGTATTAGCTACTATCATTGTGAGTATGACCAGCAAGGATAAGACTGATGTCTTGTCAAGGATCCTGCATCTTATGCAGTGCCAAGGCATAGAGCCCAGTGCCTTTGGTCATCAATTACTCCTAAGAGTTCCATCATTCCATCCGTGTGGTGCCTGCAGCTCTGAGTTCTCTCTGCTGTTTCCACCCTCAGTATGGAACACAAATGACTTTTGGTGAGGCTGGGAATCCAATTCACTATAGTTGTATGTCCACAAACACACCATGTTCTCATTTCTCCCTAGGAACTTTCTGCCCTCCCGCTGCTCCCAAACCCCACTGGCCTCTCTGCCCTCTCCTAGCCCAGGGGCTATCTCTTTTTCTTGGTTTCTGGGAAGACCCTCTCTCTCCTTCCTGAGTCTTCCAAGCCATTCAGCCTCTTCTCACAAACCTGTCCTCAACATGTTTAGACTTTCAGCAACCAAAGCAGAAATCTCAGGAGATGATACTTTTGCTTTCAGCCCTGACACATTCCTCCCCAGAGGCAATCAAACAACAAGCCTGCCACCTGCCTGAATGGGAGGAAGAAAAAAGAGAATATACAGTGGCTGACTGGTCTCTAATTCAGGGGGTGATGGTGGATGTCTTAGACTGGGTTCCCCAGAAGCAGACATCGAAACAAGGACTCATGTGAAAGCAATTTACTGATGTGTTCCCAGGAAAAACTGTGTTGAGTGGGACAGTGGGAGTTGAAAGGAAAGGTTTGGTGGCTTCAAGGCACTAATATCTTAATATCAGCTCTAGAGAACTTTTATTGCTCAAATGCTATGTTCCAGGCACTGTGACAAGTACATAATCTCATTTGTCAAAACCTGGCGAGTTATGACATCATAATAATAGGTCCGAACAGGTAAATTACATGTCAAAAATTTTGTTCATGTAAATATCTGACAACACTCAGTTCATTAGATGCTGGAGATGAAATATCCCCAGATGCATTGTCTTTCTCCAAATAATGGCTGAGAAGATATATACATTTATTTACAAACATGTTGGCTGAGACAAACTTGTCTAGTGCAGTGAAAGCTGGAACATGCTTAGGTGCAATAATTGCAGGGTTTTCATTCTTAAACGAGGCTAAAAAGGGATAGGGGTATGTGTGATGTAGCTTGAGGTTCTTGGTCTGGCCAGGTTCAAGGACAGGGATGGTGTGTAGGCTACATCCTGGGTTGCCATCTCTGGCTGGCTCAGTCCAGAGCACTCTGTTGAGACATAGCAGGAAAGACTGCTGGTACTTTAATAACTCCATTTTGCAGGTGAGGAAACTGCAGACTATTGGAGTAGACAGGCATTTAAGGAGCCCATGGTAATACAGTATAAACGTGTAGTGCTGGCATGGGTTTGTCATGTCTGCATAGCTGTAGGACTGGGAATAAATTGTATCCTCATCAACAGCACCAGGGACCAGAGGAAGGTACTTTAATAGCTCCATTTTGCAGATGAGAAAACTGAGGTTCAAAGAAGTTAAGTCATTTTCTGTAAGCCAGAGTTAGGAAGAGGAAAAGCTTGAATCACACCTAAGCGCATCACTCCCAGGGCTGATGCGGGTAAAGGAGTTTGAGACCAGATCTGCCTGGCTCTTGGGCAGAAAAGGCACAAAGAGGGCTGCTTCCAGTGGAAGGCTAGGTTACAGCCTCCCTTCAGATCCAGGACAGTCATTCTCATCCCACCCTAGTTTCCATTTCTGCCAAACCCCTCCGGCCCACTCGAGGAGTTCCGAGGACCCACGGCCCAGGCAGAGTCCTCTCCCCTTCCGCAGCATCCTGGGACGTGGAAGCTTGACGAGGCCTGGCTTGGCCCTTGCCTGCTCCATCCAAGGCACACAGCTGCCCTGGCTAAGGCCCCCACACCACCCCCACCGCAGGGCTGGCCATCCGTCTCGTGCTGGGGCTCCTGGCGCTCCCGCTCTCCCACCGCAAGGCGAGGGCCCGGCTATTGATCCCCGCGCTCCCCCCAGCTGCCTCTGCCAAGACATGCAATTTACCACCAGCTCAGAGGTCACAGCAGAGGAGCCAGCCACCCGCCAGCGCTTTTATGCCACTATAAAAACCATTTAAAGGGCCACTTTGTGAGCCGCAGAGCTGCTTTTGTCAGGGGAGGAGGGAAGCAGCAGAAGCCACCCACAAGCCCTGAAGCCTCCTTTTGAGCCCTCAAGTGGGCTTGCAACCCCAGAAACCCCTGCTGGCCCCTCTCCCTGCACTCCAGGGACGCTGCGGGAGCTGAGGGTCCACCTGCATTAAGACAAAAGGGGGCACCGAGGGCCACCCCCCACCCCCACCCTCACCCTCTGCCTTATTGTGCTGTGAGCAAATGAAGATGCTGACAAACCCGTTTTAACTCGGATTTCCTAGAGACCACCCTAACTCAGTTACTAACCTTTGCTAAGCTTCCCTGGTGGGCCGCTGCACCCAGCATGCTAGGAAATTCTAAGCCCTTCACTTCACTTTGCATCTTGGCAGCCACGAGGTGGGCAGGTACTATGATTTTCATGTCCCTTTCTCAGAGGGAGAAACCCCAGTCGGGGAAGGTGGGTGACTTGCCTGAGGTTTCACAGTCAAGTAGCAAAGTCTGGATTTAAAGCCAAACAGTCTGACTCCAAAGCCAAGGATCATAATTTAATCACCCGATGATTCCGCAACACCCACATTTTCATAGAGACCAGGTCATGGCTTCAGCCTTAAAAGCCAGTTGCTTAAGTGTGACAAGACAGCGGCAAAGGTGAAAGATCCTGGACCACACTGAACCTTTAAGCTCCCATTCCTTTCCATTCCGGTTGTTTTGCTCTACCTTGCCTTTTAACAGCTCTGCCTAAAATGTCCTTCCCACCCTTGCCTGCCTATTCCACTAAGGTGGAGTAGTGCTTGCTGAGGGGGCACCGTGGAAATCATCCATTTATTCATTCATTCGATGTTTCATTACACAGACGTGTATTGATTTCTGCTCTATGCTGGGAGCACGGAAGATGCAAAGTGCCTGCAGGCTACTGGGGGAGACAGACATTTAAGGAGCTCATGGTAATATAGTATAAATGTGTAGAGAAAAGGGCTGGGAGAGAAGGAGGGCAGGGGTCACCTAAGTTAAGAGCTGAAGGAGGTGTCTAAGTTATCCAAGCAAAGAAGGATCGAGGAAGAAACAAAATATGTTCCAGGTGGAGGGAACAGCATGAGCAAAGACCCCCATGATAAGAAGAGGCACAGCACGAGGTCTCCACCATCAATTGTCATCAATAAAGAGGAGAATCAAGTCATATGGCTGAAGCCTAAAGTGAGAGAAGCAAACAGGTGGCTTCCACGTTTTCCATCATCCCACCACTTCCATTCTACACAGAAAATTTGAACCACATCTTGAAGGAGGAAGAGTGGTGAGATATGGCAGGAGAGGGGAGCAGAACCAGATCATAAGGAGCCTTATAAGTCAGGTTAACTCATTGCCCTTTCTCAATCAAATGGCAAAGAACAAGTCAAGGAAGGGCTCTGTGATGGTTGACATGACCAGATTCTCCTTCCCACATAGTCACTCTGGGCACAGAGTGACAGCCTGGCCATCGGTAGGTTCCTAGGAAGCCAAAGGTAACAAATGCATGCTTCTCAGATTAGAAACCATTCGAGTTTTTTTTTTTTCCCTAGAGGGGGTGGGGAGTTATGGCGGGTAGGAGAAAGGAGGTGAAAGCAGTCTCTAAAAAAGCCAGGGAAGGAGAGGATGCTCCTCTCTAAGGTCATTCCATTGGTTTGTCAGCACCTACTGCCCCCTGGAGCAGGACCAAAGGAAGGGAGCAAGCCAGCGCTGTCCCTAGTCTGCCACCCTTTTCCCAACTATATCAAGCTGCCACCTCAGCCTCCTCTTCCTCACAGAGACTAAAGACCCCTTCAGCTGAGACCCCTCAGCTTCCCACCTCTTTATCTCAGGATTCGTGGGCATCTCCGCACTCTCATCCTTGGCTTTGCCTCTGCCTTGGAAGAAGGAGCCCTCTTCTCTGATCTGAGTCAACTTCTCTGTCTCTGACCTGGATTCCACACCAGCCTGGGTTTTCCAAGACTTAATTCCACCTATTGTCTCATCTATCCCTTAGGTCTTCAATATATTTCCATTCTCTCTCTGCCAGCAGGCATACTTAGGTTCCCCCAATCTAAACAAACAACCCTTTGCCTTGGCCCTGCCACCATCTTTCTTTCTCTCTCTCCTTCCCTTCACTGTTACATCTTCTCCAAAAAAGCAGCCTCTGTTAACAGACCCTGCTTCCTCAGTCTAGAACAATTTGTCTAAGGTCAACACAGCTACCACTTCTTAAGAATTTGCTGCCTTCCATTCACTTTTCATACAACCATGATCATCATCATATACAGATGGGGAAACTGAGGCTCGATGGTATGACCAGATAACTTGCTCAGTCATACCACTGGCCCTAAAGCCTGCCTCAGTCTAACCACTCTGTCCCACTGCTTCCGTCAAGTCCTAATGAAACCTCCATGAAAGCAGTCACATTTCTTATTCCCTGCTGAACTCCTGGTGTATTTGAACACTAAAGAAAGATTTGTAGAATGAATGAATGTTCAAACACTTTAATGACTTTTTGCCAGCTTGTCTAGAGACCTTTTCTGCAAAGTTTTGTAATTCTAGTAATAAATATTGGGTAGTAATGTTCTATGTATTATTGTGTCCCATAATCCCAGAATTACTTTATGAATTAAGTATCTTGAAAAGTAAAATATAGTGGAATTCAATACAATTCTGAACCCATCTATCTCATGTCTTCATCTTTGCTGTCAGAATGCCAGTGCCTCCTTAAACAGGAGGGAACACTGGCTACATATTAATTTGGTTTCTCTCATGGAGTACATACAGGCATACACAGTACAATTTTTTTTTTTTTAATCAAAAGGGAAACAAAAATAATCAAAAGGAATGAATTTGGCAATTCCTGTACAAATGCTGCAGGTCTGATAACCTTTATTGGAAGAAACTGACACATTAAAGAAAGAGTCTTCATAGGCAGAAGAGAAAAAAGATAGCCATGAGAATAAAATGGTACAAATTTGAAAAATATTTCAGAGAACTAAAAAATTGAGTTAAGATTTCCCTTAGGTAAATGGAATAAAATGCCCCTATCTTTATATGAACAGGCAACCAAATAAAGTGATTTTAGACAAATTAGTTGGTATCAAGCAGAATGAGTGAGATTATGCTGCAGTGACAACCTCAAATTTAAAATCTCAGTGGTTTAACACAGCAAAGATGATTTCTTACTCATTCTACATTTCCATCATGGGTTGACTGAGGGCTACTCCCAGGACCCAGGCTGATGGCACAGCCTTTACTTGGAGTTTTGTTGAGACACGGTGAACTGTGTACTAGCTTTTAGAGGTTCTACTTAGAAGTGGCACATGTCACCTCTGCTCACATTTTATTGACCGAAGCAGATCTCATGGCTTTGCCTAAGCTCAACAGGGCAAAGGTGTATAATTTTTCTGCAGGGAGGGGTACATAGAAAAGGGTGAACACAACAATCTTCCACTTTAACTTTAGGCAAATTGGATTTGGGTAAAAGGTTGATACCCTGCTTCCTGACCTCCCATACATTCTTTCCTTTAGGTCACAAACCTTAATGTGCATAAAAACCACTGGGTAACAAGTTACAATTCAGGTTCCTGGGCTCCCCTCCAGAGAGTCTGGACATCAGGGACCCCTGATGTCTGATGTCTGATGGCATAAGTAGCATTTGAGAAACACTGACTTAATCGCAGATGAAATTTGCTATCTAGATCTCTCTCACATCAAATAAGCTTTTCTAATTCCTCACTCAAGATGCATACAACCAAAAACCCTCCAAATATCAGTGGCTTACACAAGATAGATCTATTTTTCTCTTGCAAAAAAAAGAAGCCTTGAGGTAGGAAATTCAGGACTGATCTGGTTACTCCATGATCCTCTGGGACCCAGGCTCCTCTACACTGATGCTCCGCTATTCCTTAGGCCATCACCACATGGTCCAAGATGGCTGTGTGTGCACAACCATCACATTCACATTCCAGGCAGGACGAGGGAGGTAAGGAGGACATCAGGATGTGCCCCTTACCTTTTAAGGAGACTTCCTGGAAATCCCATAGAGCACTTGCTCTTACCTCTCATTGGCCACAACTTAATCACACGACTGCAAGACAGGATAGAAAGCAGTCTTTTATTCCAAATAGCAATGAGCCCCACTAAATGTCTGCTTTTGTTACTTAGGAGAAAGGAGTAGGCATCTGGAAGTCTCTGCCACAAAGTTCTTCACCTTTCTGCTGTGTTCTGCGGCAATAACACCCGCACGTCCTCCAACCTTCTACTGGCCTGTTGGGTGCTGCCTTGTCCTGCTTCTCTTCTTCCTTCCCCACTCCAAGTTTGTTTCTCAGCTTTCTGCTTTCCTTGCCCAGAGCTGGCATGTGAGCCACGTTCAGCAAAGATGTGTTTTGTTCGGCCCATTCACCCATTCAGGGTTGCTCATATTGTGTTGGAATTAATTTTTACAACATTTAAAACTCAGGCGATTTCACATGGGAATCCAGATGCTCTTTAAACATTGGAAGATCTGGTCACACTGGGTATAGCAGTTTGGTAGTTTGATATAGTTATGAATTCCAAAAACAGATATTGGATTATGCTTGTAAACTGGTCTGTTCATCTGGACATGATTAAGTTATGATTAGGGCATTGACTGGGCCACGTCAGTAGGGCGTTGAGCCCCACCCCTTGGTGGGTGGGGAATCAAAGATAAAAGACATGGCAAAGGACAGAGTTAGAGTAGTTTTGAGTTGAAGTTCTGATGTTGGAGTCTTGAGCTGGAGCCCTGAGAAGAGAGCTTGGTCGTGAGGAAGGAGAGAAGGCCCCGGGAAAAGAGATGAGCCATTCGCCCGAGAGTCTACAGCTGGCCTTGTGGAGAGAGGCAGAGCCTAGAAAGCCTCATAGTCTACAGCTGACCTTGTGGAGGAAACAGAGGAGCTGAGCCCAGAGAGAAACGGGGCCCCGGGAAGAGAGGAACCCAAGAAGCCTGAACCCTGGCAAACATTGGCAGCTGTCTTGCTCCAACATGTGACAATGGACTTTGGTGAGGGAAGAAACTTACGCTTTATGGCCTGGTAACTGTGGACTTCTACCCCAAATAAATACCCTTTATGAAAACCAACCGATTTCTGGTATTTTGCATCAGCACCCCTTTGGCTGACTAATTCACTGGGCCTGCATTCCTTTGTCGCAACAGCCAGCTCAGCTGAGTGGCAGCTGCACCTGTAGGTTATGCAGATGTTCTTCAGTTCTCCCTAGCATCCAACCTGGCCTATTTCAGGCACTTATATTACTGAATTGGTGACCCTGGGACTCCAAGTTCCTGGAGGAAGAGGGCGGTGGTGTCTTCCAAGGTTAGTTCACATCTACACGTGAATGGCGAGGAGGTAAACCAGAGCTGAGGCCCTGACCTCTTCCCTAAACTTCAATCCTGCATTTCCAACATCTATAGCTCCTTCCTGTTCCCAAGACTGTTTGAATGTGGTCCGTGATGATTCTGCTTAGCTCCTAACTGCAGACCTCAGGAGAGTTACTTAATCTCTGTAACACCTTAACTGATTTGTAAAAGGAAGTTGTTATAAGACACAGCAACAACACGGACCCCCTCATAGGATGCAAAAAGTTGCCACCTCAATCTAATCATGAGGAAACATCAGATAAATCGAAACTGAGGAACATTCTACAAAATAACCGACCGGTAATCTTCAAAAGTGTCAGAGTCATGAAACAAAGGAACTGTCACAGACTGGAGGAAAATCAGAAGACCTATGACAACTCAATGCGATGGGAGAGCCTGGATTAGATCCAGGAACACACAAAGGACATTAGGGGAGGAAACTGATGGCATTCCAGTAAAGTCTGTGCTTAGTTGCTAGAATTGTGCCAATGTCAGTTGCCTGGTTTTGAAAATTGTACTATGGTTACGTAAGATATTAACATTAGGCGAAGCTGGGTGAAGAAGCTATGGAAACTCTTGGCCTGTTTTTACAACTTTTCTGCAAGTCTAAAATTATTTCAAAATAAAACATTTTGAAAATGAAGTTATTATAAAAATATAATGATCTTGGGATCATGGTAAAGTTAAAAAGATCATATATATAAAGGATATGATGCTATGTTTTACTCCTCTGTCATCTTCCTCAATGGCCTAACCTGCTTTCCCCCAAGCTCTGTAAGTGCCTGCCACAGTGAATTAGCTTGAGAGAAGGGAAAGGGAAACTAACTTTACATAAGCCACGTCATTTAATTCTTACAATAATCCGGTGAGGAACGGATTCTTATCCTCATTTTACAGGTGAGGAAACCGACCTTCCAATGGGTTTACAGCGCACACGCTTGAATGCGATCTGTTTCTGCCGGGGCTGCACCGAAGCCTCTCTCTCTCGCTCAACACTTGCAGCCCACAGCTCACCTACTCTGCTCTCCCCAGCACTCCCATTCCCTACTCTTTCCAGCTTCCGGGTTTGTGCTTTCAGAAAGCAGGGCTGCTTCTGCCTGCTTCCTGCTCCAGCATTTGGATTTCATTAGCAAGCGCAATTCTAATTGAATTTTTATTCACTAGCCACCGCTCGGCAATTAATCAAGCTTCTCCCAAGCTCAGAGCCTGTGTTCGCTTCCTTTCACTGAGAGTGGGAAAGAAAAGCAACTTCAATCCTCATTCCTGGGGCAATGTACCCTGCTCTCCTGCTGCTTTCTGTGTCTCCCTGTGTTCCCAGGACACTTTGCACTTAGTAATTTCTAAAGAAGCTGTTAGATTCAGATGGTAATCACAGCCCCCTTCTGGCGCATTCCCTGGACTCCTGGCCTCATTAGAAATCCTCTCTTTGCCTGCTTCCAGCCTCTAGCTTGCAAATAAATGCTGGCCTCTGCTCTCCTTCCTGCCGGAATCTCAGGGTACCTCAGTTGCTTTTTCCTTAATGTAACATTTATTGTTGTTTTCTCACTGTTCTCTGATTAAAGAAGGAATACATGCTCACTGCAGAAAAATTGGGAAATGTGAAAAATCACAAAGAAGAGAATAAAATCCAATCATAATGCCAACCAGCCAGAAATAAGCACTGCTACTATATGAAGGTTCAGGTGATTCTTGACTTCCTTAAACATGGCTTTTGTGCAAACTGCACACTGTGTGCCCACATCCCTAATTCGGGAATCCAAAATGTAAGTAAAACCAGGGGCAGGGCTGCCACACTGCACAATTCTAGGATAGTCTCTGGGAATGGCACCCTCTGGGATTGTGCAGTGCACAACCTGTGCAACTGTAGGCAGCGACCATGTACAGGGGCTGGGCAGACACTGGAAGGAAGGAAGTTGACAGCCATCCAAAGGGTAGCTCTAACTCTGGTAGAGTGTGGTATGGGGCCTAGGGGTGCCAGAATCTTGTGGGGTTTTTTTTTCAAGAGGAGCTGGAAATCTAAATTTTTAAATGAAATCATCCAATTTTTAACTCATTCAATTAGAAAAATAATAACCCCACTGTGCAAGACCAAGAGACCTAATCAGGACTGCCAGCTACCAGTTCAGGGCATCTGTGAACCGAAAATGATTTGGGGTCTTCCCAAAGGTTGATGACTGGCTCAGCCTCTCGCTCTTCTCCCTCCTCCCACTTCTACCATCCTTGTTTGCCCCACTGAGCACTCTTTTTCTAAGCAGAAGCCTCCCTCTGATTATGCTGTGTTTGAGGAGTGGAGGGAACAGTGGGCAAAGATCCCACTCATCATCAGAGGCTAAGATGAGTCCTCTGGGTCCTCTGCCCCTTCTCTGGCACTGCACTGTGTGGAGGTTGAAAGGTTGGGGGCCCTCCAACCCCCTGCCCCAGCAGGCTCAAGTCCATTTTCCCAATCGCTACTGCTAAGGGGGATGGTTGACATGTTTTTTTCTGTGTGAGTGCATTCGTTCACGCAGTCATTTCACTAAGATGTGTCGCACCCATTGGACTGTGAGCTACGTGGGAATAAGAAATGTTTCCCTAATACCCAGCAGAAGGGCTGGCATGTAGTAGATGCCCAGTGAAATCACTGCATGAATGGAGGAGGGGGTGCCCCACGCTATCAAGGCTCTCCTGCCCCTAGGCCCAGGGAAAGTGCCTCTGAGGAGTTTCCCCATCATGGGAAATTTGCAGCAACGATTAAGTCAGGTTAGAAATCCTTTATAATATGTAAGCCCAATGTTTCTCATTCAGAGACCAATCTCCAAGATACTTTTAGCAAAACATTATGCATAAAAGCGGGAAACTTTGTAAAAGCCCTTTCAATATTTTTGTCACCTATCTATCTATCTATCATCTATTTATCTGTATCTATCTATCTGTTTAATGTTGGAATTATATTCTACATAATATTTCAAAATCACCTCTTTTATATAACCACATATAGTAAATCTTTTCCTGGGATAATAAGTATTCTTCTTTAATGTCACTTTTTTGTTTAAAAAATTATTTTTTATATCAATGTATCGATACTCAGTTAACACAAGATAAAAACTACAATAACAATAAATCTGCGGGTCAGTGGTTACACCCCCCCCCCATTTTTGTTCATTCCTCAGTCTTGAGGGATTTAGGACTATGTCCACTCTGACTGCTTCCGGCTAAAAAGGGACATAGATATTATGGGGCAGAGGAAAGAATTGTTTTGCTTGCAGTTGAAGATACTCCTTGCTTTTAGAGTGAGTCTGGTCCACCATCATCATTCTTTAGTTTCCAGGACAAGCCTGAGGAACTGAAGATAGGAGTTAGTAGCATATCTGCTGGGTTTTAGGGCTCAATCAGCATAGGAACAATCCGAAGACTTTAAGTTTCTGAGAAACATACTTAACAGGTAAATTGAAAATTATAGGTTCAGATAAAAGGAGTAGAAGAATCATGATTAGGGGATTTATAAATGAGGATAACTATGTTATATTGGGGAAATAGCTTTTCCTATATTCCCAGATAGGGCCTGCTGGGGGAGTGCTGATTTCATGAGGCTGTGTGGCTTGCCTATGGTGTCCAGATGTCCCTAGAGCTCTCAGGAGAACTTTTGTTTGAGGCTTTGTTTACTGTGGCAGTTTGTGAAATCTGGCTAAGACCTGCATAAGCATAACCTCTGGAATGACCTGCTGACTCACTTTGAAATCTCT
>JAQZBX010009823.1:0-45347 GCA_029593785.1 Cabassous unicinctus
TTTTTTTTTTTTTTTTTTTTTTTTTTTGATGCTCGTGCTTTGGGTGTGAAGTTCATGTTCATGAAACCATTTCCTATTACAAGGTCCTGTAGATGCTTCCCTACATTATCTTCCAAGGTCTTTTTGGTTTGGGCTCTTATATTGAGATGTTTGATCCATTTTGAGTTGATTTTTGTATAAAGTGTGAGATGATATTCCTCTAACATTCTTTTGGATATCAATATACAGTTCTCCAAGCACCCCTTGTTAAAGAAGCCATTCTCTCCCAACTGAGTGGGCTTGGTGGCCTTGTCAAATATCAGATGACTATGTATGTGAGGATCTATATCAGAACACTCAATTCAGTTTCATTGGTTAGTATGTCTATCCTTGTTCCAATACCATGCATTTTTGAGCACTGTAGCTTTGTAGTATGGTTTAAAGTCAGGTAATGTGATACCTTCAACTTCGTTTTTCTTTTTCAATATGTCTTTGGCAATTCGAGGCCTCTTACCTTTCCAAATATATTTTGCAGATAGTTTTTCCATTTCCTTAAAAATGCAGTGTTGATTTTTATTGGGATTGCATTAAATATTAGTTTGGGTAGGATAGACATCTTGATGTTTAGTCTTCTTATCCATGAAAAAGGAATATTTTTCCATTTATTTAAGTCTTCTTTGATTTCCTTTAACAGTGCTGTGTAGTTTTCTGTATATAAGTCTTTTACATCCTTAGTTAAATTTATTCCTAGATATTTGATTCTTTTAGTTACTATTGTAAGTGGTATTTTTTCTTGCTTTCCTCCTCAGATTGCTCATTATTGGTGTATAGAAATGCTACAGATTTTGAGCATTGATCTTATAGCCTGAGACATTACTGAAATCCTTTATAAGTTCTATAAGCTTTGTTGTAGATTTCTCAGGGCTTTCTACCTATAGGATCATGTCATCTGCAATTAATGAAATTTTTACTTCTTCTTTTCCAATTTGGATGCCTTTTATATCTTTGTCTTGCCTCAGTGCTCGAGCAAGTCCTTCTAAGACAATGTTAAATAGGAGTGGAGATAGTGGGCATTCCTGTCTTGTTCCTGGTCTCAGAGGGAAGGCTTTTAGGATTTCACCATTGAAGATCATGTTAGCATTGTGTTTTTCATATATATCTTTTATCATATTCAGAAAGTTTCCTTCTATTCCTCTCTTTTATAGTGTTTTTATCAGGAAAGTGTGCTGTATTTTGTCAAATGCTTCTTCTGCATCTATAGAGATGATCATGTAATTTTTTTCTTTCAATCTGTTTATGTGGTGTATTACATTGATTTTCTTATATTGATCCATCCCTGTATACCCGGGATGAAACCCATTTGGTCATGGTCTATAATACTTTTGATATGTTGTTGAATGCGATTAGCAAGTATTTTGTTGAGGATTTTTAGCATCTAGGTTCATTAGAGAAATAGGTTTGTAATTTTCCTTTCTTGTGGTGTCTTTGTTTGGTTTTGGTATTAGGGTAACGTTGGCATCATAGAATGAGTTAGGCAATATTCCTTCTACTTCTATTTTTTGGAAGAGCTTAAGCAGGATTGGTGTTAGCTCTTTCCAGAATGTTTGGTAGAATTCAGCTGTGAAGCCATCTGGTCCTGGGCCCTTCTTAATTGGGAGATTTTTGATGACTAAGTCTATCTCTTTACTTGTAATTGGACTGTTGAGTTCATCAATTTCTTCTTTCATCAATGTAGGCTGTGAGATTCTAGAAACTTGTCCATTTCCTCTAAATTATCATTCTTGTTGGCATATAATTTTTCAAAGTATCCTTTTATGATACTCTTTATTTCCGTGGAGTCAGTAGTGACATCCCCTTGCTCATTCCTTATTTTGTGTATTTGCATCTGTTCTCTCTTTTTCTTTGTTAGTCTGGCTAAGGGTTTGTCAATTTTATTGATCTTCTCAAAGAGCTAGGTTTTGTTTTTGTTTATTTTTTTCTAGTGCTTTCTTATTCTCTATTTCATTTAGTTCTCCTCGAATCTTTGTTATTTCCTTCTTTGTACTTCCTTTAGGTTTAGTTTGTTGTTGTTTTTCCAATTCCTCCAAGTGGGCAGTTAGGTCTTCAATTTTAGCTCTTTCTTCTTTTAAATATATGTATTTAGGGCTATGAACTTCCCTCTCAAGACAGCTTTGCCTGCATCACATAGGTTTTGATATGCTGTGCTGTCATTTTCATTAGTTTCAAGATAGTTACCTATTTCTTTTGAGATTTCCCCTGGACCCACTGTTTGTCTAAGTGTGAGTTGTTTAACTTCCATATCTTTGTGCCTAATCTGTTTCTCTGGCCCTTAGTGATTTCCAATTTCGTTCCATTGCGGTCAGAGAAATTACTTTGTATAAGGTCAATCTTTCTGAATTCCTTGAGGGTTGTCCTGTGGCCTAGCATGTGGTCTATCTTGGAGTATGATCCATGTGCACTCGAGAAGAATATAAATCTTGCTGTATTTGGGTGTAGTGTTCTATATATGTCTGTTAGGTCCAGGTCCTCTAATGTATTGTTCAGTGTCTTCATTCCTTGTTGATTCTCTGTCTAGCTGTTCTGTCTGATGGTGATAATTGTGCTTTAAAGTACTCCACTATAATTGTAGAGGCATTTATTTCTCAACTTAGTTTTTCCAGAGTTTGCTTCATGTATTTTGAGGCACCCCAATTAGGTGCAAATATATTTACAATTGTTCTCTCTTCTTGAGAGATTACCCCCTTTACTAACATATAATGTCCATCTTTGTCTCTTAAAATAGTTTTGCATTCAAAGTCTATTTTGTCTGATATTAGGATAGCTACTCCTGCCCTTTTTTGGCTATTGTGTGCTTGTAAAATTGTTTTCCAGCAATTTAATTTCAGCCTTCTTGAATCCCTGGGTCGAAAGTGGGTTTCTTGTAGACAGCATATAGATGGATCATATTTCCTTATCCATTCTGCCAATCTGTGTCTATTGAGTGGTGAATTTAGTCCATTAACATTCAGTGTTATTACTCACAATGAATTTCTTACTTCAGCCATATTTTCTTTGGGTTAATATATGTCATATGTTGTTTTTATTTCTCTTTTTGTCTTTTTTGTTGTTTTTACTCTCTCCCTTATTTTCTCCTTTCAACTTGCAGACTTTCCTTTAGTATTTCTTGAAGTGCAGTTTTCTTATTGGCATACTCTCTTAATTTCTTTTTATGTGTGAATATTTTGAACTCTCCATCATTTTTGAATGCCAGTTTTGCTGGATAGAGAATTTGTGGCTCAAACCAGCCTTTTCCCTCATGGCGGGGCTCAGCCATCTGTGTTTACCACCACAGGCAGAGAAAAACCTCACAAATCCTTCCTGCATAGTTTGTGCTGTCCAGCTCCCTACAGAGGGATGTTCCTAAGGTTCTTGCTCCGTGTGCCCCAGCACAGGCCCCTGGGCAGGACCCTGTCCCCAATCAGCGGTCCTCAGAGAGCAAGTCAATGAGTGCCCTCCTAAACTGAAGCCATCTTCCCCACTAATGCCTGAGAAGTATCTTGAAACCACATTTTTTTCCCTGCATATACGATTATAGATAAAATTGAGTCCTTAAATATAAGGAAGTAAAATCTGCTACTCTCCACGTGAGAAAAAAAATACTACTTAAATTTAACATTTTTTTCAGCAATTACTGTTCTTTAGTCTCCCTTCTGCTTATTCCAGCTGCCAAAAATGGTCTCACAGTTTCCTCCTTCTCTATTGTAAAGAGCAATATGAAAGTCTCAGGAGGACAGATGAGGGGTTGATATTGTCTAAGGCATTCAAATGTAAGTCCCCTCCAACAATACTCACAAGATTTTAAAAGCCTTTTCAGTCAAAGTCTAGATCGACACTGAACTTTCCAAATTTTATTGAAGTTTGAGGGTCTATCCATAGAGAATGTCCAGTGAGGGAGGCTCAGACACAAAATTAAAAAAATATTATCTTTTAGTATAATTCTCTTTACTCCTCAAGTTGACAAGACAACCTTGATTCTTTAAGTGTATTGTCTTATATAGACTAGCTCATGTTCATAAATTCTATAAGGGACAAGCATGAAATATAGAAAGGGAATTTGGTGTACAAATTCATATTCACACACAAGCAATCATTCTCTTGATAAGCAATACATTTCTTTCTGAATAAAAATTTGAATGAAGCTAAATCACCATGTGACAATTACCAAATGTAGATGGAATTCAATTAAAAGTCCTGAGAGTTCAATTATGAGGCATCCACAGATCGCTATTTCCTGGTAAGGATATTTTAACTTTCCAGTCCATATAACAAAATCTAAGATGTTAAGGAAGAATAAACTAGATTCTCCATAAATTATTTATCCAATGAATTTCTCACTTCCTACAAAAAAATTTTCCAAGGGCAATATTGTCCCTATTGCCTATGTTCATTGTTATTGATATATTTTAAAAACTATGTTACATATTATCATATCCTTTCATGAACTATATTGTACTATCCAATATTACAAGACTATGATAAAATATTCAAATTATAAGAAGGGCGAAGAGAAAAATGAAAATGTCTCAATCTTTTGAATTGATTATCCTATATTCTAGATATAAGTATTTTATTTATTATATATCCTCCCTAATTTTTCTAAGTATTTTGCATATGTGTATATATCTATATCTTTTCTACCTGCAAATAAGGCCAAAGTTTCAATATTGATGTTCTATAGAAAAGCTGATAGGCAAAAAACAGGCTGCTTGTGATGTTATCCTATTTTCTCAATATGTTAATAGCAATACACTTATATATAAATATATTTATTTCACAGAAAAAACTATCACACATTTTATATTCTTATACATTTATTTTCCAAAAAATATTTAACTTCCAAGAGTGATTTATCTTATATCAGTTCATCTTTTTTAATCCTGTAAGTATGCTTCAGATGGATATTAATATAGTAAAATAATTATTATATATATTATTTAGGAGTTCAGCTGTTGGAGCCAAATGATCTGAGTTCTAATCTAAAATCCACTATTTACCTGCTGTGATAATGGTGAATTCACTTCAGACATAATTAGGATTACTGTATAGATTAAATTTTTAAAATATCTGACTCATAATATACACTATGAAGTTCTAAGTCTTTGCTTTTTCCTATATTATGGTATTGCTTTTTCTTTCTGTGTTTTCAGTTCTTTCACTGTCATTGTTATTATTTTTTATACAGTCCAATTTGAGAATTTTCACATTCTTATTTAGTCCAAAGTTTTGTAATATACAAAATTGGCATATTTGTTCTGTTTTTTTTACATAATTCCATGATTTTCTTTGTTTCATATGTTGAATCAAAATTAGCTGGAGCTATTGCTAAAAATGGGGAAAATGCTCCCCTCTTCTTAACATATTAATATGTTTTAAGATAAATGTAGGTATGATCATTAATTCTGTGATGCACTATGCACTGTGATGCACTATGTGGAATGTATTAGAAGAGAAGAAACCATCTGCAAAGAGAGGAGTACAAATTCCTAAATACAGATGTACAGGTTGAACAGCAAGGTATTAAAATTATGTAAAAGATAAGCTATGACTTTAATAGGACCAAGTCAGATTCCAAACCAGTTTCTCTGATTTGTAAACATTCCAACTCTTGATGAGAAGTTGGGAACATGGTTATCAATGCCTAAAATCTGAAACCACACTATTTATAGTCAACCCCACCCCACTGTCCTTCATTGGTGTGACATTTAACATGTCTTTTGATATCTCTGTGCTTCATTGTATTCATCTGCAAAGCAGAAATAGTAAAATTCTATACCTTTCAAGGTTAATTGTGAAGGTTAAATAATTTAAATTATGCAAAGCATACAGAAAATGTAGGTAGCCAGTTCTTGCAATAAGAGTGATTACTACTTAGTTTCCAAGAGGCATTTTAAATTTTGAAAAATATGAATCCAAAATGCCCATGTGCCCATAATAAAGCTGCAGAACTATATTAAGAAAGGAATTTCCTTGGCTGAGTGGCTGAAACCACATGAGATTTCTGGTTGACTCTAGTTTTCTCATAGTGATCAGAAGCTATAATGGACCCTTCTAAAAGTCTTTAATAAAGAAAAACAAAAGAAAAAAATAATTTAAAAAATTGCAAAACACTGTCAATACCAGGGATCCATGATGAAAGGAAAGTAGCAATAAAATAGGTACTTTGTTGTAAAAAGTTTGAAATCCAGATAAATAAAAAACAAAAGAATGACGGTAAATGAATAAGTGAAACCAACAGTTTAATGGGAAAATTAGAGCATATGCCATATCAGGAAAATCAATATGAGATCTCTAGTTTTGCCAGACTAAATAGCTGTGGTAGTATAGCTTTGGAAACTAATTTGTCCTCATAGGTTAAGTCTATAAAACCAGTTTATGAAAGTTAGGTGTTTTTCTATTGGCAATGCAGAAAACTCTAAAAAAGTATCTAAAAAAAATGAACTGTATTAGGGATAAAAATGTACTTTGAGTGCTTTGGGCCATATGCTTGTCTGACAATGTGTCTTGGGAACCCAATATTAGTACTTAAGTTAGCTTCCCTCTCCTTTTCCTTATCTGAATCTTTGCAAAGAAAGAATCTGCATGTCAACAGTGTTATACTTCTGCTCCCTTCCTTTTGCTCTCTTTTTAATCAAAATTGTTCTGAGAAAGTCTGCATCAAGCAAACACCAGTGAAAGGTGACAAGCCCTGATGCATCAGAATCTTCACATTACTGTGAGAAGTTGTCCCCAAAATTTCAGATTTCTCAGAAGACATAAGTATATGATGGCAATTTCTCTTAAACCTTTTCTTAAATTTGAGGCAAGAAAAATGAAATCATTTCATTTGGGCTTATAAACTTACCTTTCTTCTTGTGTGCAAAGAGATGACATCCAATAGAAGCTCATAGTACTCTTTTACAATTCTTGCTTACTTTGAAGATAAATCAAGGGCAGAGCAATTGAATCAAGTAAATTATTCTTCACAAAGAGACACTGTTGCTTTTTATTTCAAGAGCTATGAAGAGGAAGAATGACCATAGAGAACCAACCTTTACTAGAAAGACTGATTTAAATATTATGAAACAATCTCTGATACTGGTAGGAGGAAAGTGAAGTTCCTGCTTCTACTCTTAGAAATCTCTAGGGAAAATGGTAATATTCCAATTATTCTATGGTAGAAACATCTCTAAAGTCAGCTCCATCACCCCAAAACATTCCCTGGCAGAAAAGATGAATTAAACATTTTTTTCCTCCATCAGATATTTATAGGGACTTCATAATAGTTCACAAATGATCAGAACTGCCTTTCAGCCTCCAGACATCCAAGATTTATACCATTCCCCTCCCAACTCTGAAGGATATGCTCAATGGCTTCTTATAAGGCATAGTTAGTCGAGGACCACAGCAAATCATGAAACCAATTAATCCCAGGCAAGGCTATCAACAGGCAGATTTCATCCTCAGAATTCTCCTCTCCTCTTCTCCCATCCTTAGGGACATTTATTTCAGTGAGCAAGGGCTCATGTCATCACATCTTTGTCCCTACTCTACCCTCTGACTCTGTTCCAAGGAAAGGTATATTTTCAAAATCATTTTGATGTGTAGACTACTAACAGTTACCAAAGGCTTGGTCCTTCAACTCAAATCTTTTCTAATGCAAGTCAAAACTTTGGATCTTGGTAAAGTCTCAAATAGATATGATATAATTAAATTCTGGCTCTATTACCTTAGTTTCTATGACTTTCATAAGCTTATTTACTTCCCGGAGTTTTCCTTTCTGAAAAATGTTGTTGTTAATTATAATTATTATTAATCCTAAAAATTTTGTTAAAGCATATTATGATATAAATAAGTACACTGAAAAGTGCTAATTAACATTTGAACAATTTCTCAACTATTTGGAAGTTTATTAGTAAGATAAAGGAAGGTAAAAAAGTGAGGGAGTGGAAAGAAAAATAAATTACAAATTTTTATTTTTAAATAAATTCTTAAGGCATAATTTATAGAAAACAAAATGGAACATTTTCAAAATCCAATTAGATGAGTTTGAAAAACGTATACACCCATATAACTGTCACTACAATCAAGATGTGGAATATTTCTATTGTGCCAAAAAAAATATATATATATCTTCATGCCCCTTTGTAGTCATTCACTTTTTGCAGATTTTATAATCACTTTTTGCATTCACCAACAAAGAGTTATTTTTATTTCCTTTGAATAATTTAAAAGGATAGCTCTGGAAAATTATTTTGCTACCTGGGAGACCATAATGTGTTTCTACATAATTCTGTAAGTATACAGCTTGATGGACCATCCTAGTGAAATCACAGCTGTCCTGGTCAAGCTTATGGTCAATCTGACTACAGCCAGATGACCTGCAAACATTTGAAAGATCCAACATCAGTACAGCCACCTACCATCTATCTCACCTACAACAATATAAAGATGCATCAGTGAGGCTCAACTGAAATTAGATACATAGTTTAGCTGAATCATAGACCAAAGGAAAAAATGTTTCATATGACTGAACTTTCATGGTTATTTATTACACAGCAGTAATGAGTAATGAACAGATATAGGATTTGATAGTAGTAACTATAATTGTAATTTTTTCTCAAAAATTTAGAATATCTAGAAAATATATTGTGATTGGGAAGTAATATGATATGATAGGACATAATTGCCAGCCTTTGCATGTTAAGTTAAAGAGCTCTGATTTGATACTACAATCAGGTGAATTCCCCATAAGATGTGGTCAGGGTAAATATAAATCTATGAATATTACTTCAAGCCAGGAAAATATGTGATTCCCCAAATAAAGCATATAGCAATATTAGAAGAATGAGTAAAGGAGAAAATTCCATTTACATTTGTTTTTTAAAAAATATATATATTTTAAAAGGTGCTTTGATTACATGAATGTTACACAAAAATTACAAGGATTCCCATGTTCCCCACCTCCCACACCTCCCATAACATCCCACATAAACATCTTTCATTAGTGTGGCACATCACGTACAATGGATATACACATCCTGGGGCTTTGCCATTAAGCAGAGACCATAGTTCACATTGTAGAAAGGAAGTTATGGAAGAGGAGATTATAAGTCAACCAGTAAGTATGATTAGAGAAGTACCAAGAACTCAAATAACTATAACGTGATGGAAATCCAACAAACAGAAATATCAGCTAGAAGTGAGATTGTTGTATAAATAGATAATTTAATAGAAAATTAAAACCTTATCCTATCCCATTCCAAATTGAAATAATAAGAGAAATCTAAAATGGGAAAAATCCTCACAGTGCCCCAAAATAAAAAAGACAAATATTGACAAAACTGAAGGGAGAAATAGATGTCTGTACAATAATAATTGGAGACTTCAATACAGCACCTTCAAAAATAGATAGAACATCTAGACAGAAAATCAATAAGGAAATGGAGAACTTGAATAAAACTACAAATGAAATAACCCTAACAGACATATACAGAGCACTGCATCCAACAACAATAGTATAAACATTATTTTAAAGTGCTTGTGATAATTCTCCAAGATAGGTCACATGTTAAGTCACAAAACAAATCTCAGCGTATTTAAGAAGATTGAAATTATACAAAACATCTTCTCTGACTCAATGGAATGAAACTAAAAATCATTAGAAGAAGGAAAACTGGAATATCCACAAATAAGTGGAAGTTCAATAACACACTTTTAAACAATGATTGTGTTAAAAAAGAAATTAGAAGAGATATTAAGAAATATCTTAAGAAGAATGAAAATGAAAACACAACATACCAAAATGTATGGGTTGCAGTGAAGGCATTGTTTAGAAGGAAATTGATAGCTATGAATGACTATATTAAAAAAGAAAAAAGATCTCAAATAATTAAGCTGACCGCATGTTTGGAATAACTAGATAGTAAGAGCATATTCAACCTAAAGTAAATAGAAGGAAGGAAATAATACAGATTAGAGTGGAGATCAATGAGATAGAGTATGGGAAAAGAATCAAGATAAGCAAAGAAAACAAAAGTTGATTTTTTGAAAAAATCAATAAAATTAACAAATCATTAGATAAACCAATGAAGAAAAAAAAAAGAGTATGCAAATAACTAAAATCAAAATGGAAATGGAGGACATTACAACAGATCTTAAAGAAATTAAAAGGATTGTATCACAATGCTATGAACAAGTGTATGCTAACAAATTAGATAATCTAGAGGAAATGGAAAAAAAATACTAGAAACACATAACTTACCTAAACTGATTCAGGTAGTATTAGAAGATTTCCACAGACATATAACAGGTAAAGATATTAAGCCAGTAATCAAAAACATCCCAATGAGGAGAATTCTTGGACTAGATGGCTTCACAGGTGAATTTTACCAAACTTTCAAACAAGATTTACACCAACCCTTCTCAAACTTCTTTTAAAAATGGAAGAGGAACGAACTCTTCTTAACTCATTTTATGAAGCATAGAAAATCCTAGCAGCCTTTGTGTAATAACTGGGAAAGTCAATCCTCAAATTGCCACAGTTCCCAGATATCCAAATCACCATTACAAAGGAAAAATAAAGTTGGAAAGCTCACAATTCCTAATTTCAAAACTTACTAAAAATCCACAATAATGAAAACAGCATGACAAATGCCATAAAGATAAACACATAGACCAATGGAACAGAATGGAAATTTCAGAAATAAATGCCCACCTCTTTGGCCAATTGATTTTTGACAAGAATATCAAGTATATTAATTGGGGACAGAATGGTCTCTTCAACAAATGGTTTTGTATAAACTAGATATCCACATGCAAAAAAAAAAAAAAATAAAGTTAGATCCTATCTTACACTACATACAAAAATGAACTCTAAATGGGTCATTGACTTACTCATAAGAGATAAAACTATAAATCTCTTAGGAGAAAATATAGGGAGAATGTTCATAATCTTGTGTTTGTTACTTATTTCTTAGCCATGATGCAAAAAACACAAAAAAAAAAACAAATAAAATGCAGTTTGTAAAAATTATAAACCTTTGTTCACCAAAGCACACTAACAAGATAGTGAAAAGAACCTACAGAATGGAAGAAAATATTTGAGAGCAATATACCTGAGTACTTACAGTGCAATGTTTTCAGCCATTAAACAGTATGACGTTCTGATGCATGAGACAACATGGATGAAAATTGAACGCATCATGTTGAGTGAAATAAGCCAGGTACAAAAATACAAATAATGGATTATCTCACTGATATGAAACAATCAGAAGAAGAAACTTCATAGAGACAGATGGTGGTATATAGCTTCTGAAGAGCAGGTATAGCAGGATGGGAGGAGGGAGCTATAGCTTAGTGGGTAAGTAGCTTCCATTATAGGTGATGAAAAAGCAGCAGTGTTTTAGTCTGTTAGGCTGCCAAAATCATTATACCAGAAATGGGTTGTCTTTTCCAATGGGGTCTTACTAACTTAAAAGCTAACACGTCTGAGACTGTGAAAATGTCCAAAGCAAAGCATTATCAGGCAAGGTTTTCTACCCAAAGTCTGGCTGCTGATGATCCTGAACGCCTCTGTCACAAGGTAAGATACATGGCAACATCTGCTGGTGTCTCCATTCTCTTCCCGATTTCCTTGCTTTCAGCTTCTGGCTTCCATGGTTTTCTCTCTCACACTCTCTTGTTATTCATCCATTTATGAAGACTTCAGTAAGATTAATACCTACTTTGGGCTCTGCCTTAATTGAAGCACCCTAATCTGAAGGTCTTACTTACAATATATTTACACTCATAGGAATGGATTAAATTTAGGAACATAATTTTTCTGGGGTTCATATAGTTGTAAACCATCACAAGAGATAACAGATATCAGTGATGGTAGCAAAATATTGTAGATATAAATAACACTACTGAATTGTATAATTGAATGTGCTTAAAAAGTGAAATTTTGTTCTCTATGTCAGTTAATAATATAAATAGTTAAGAAAGCAATAGGAAATCCCTGCACTGGGCCACAACAAAGGAAAAGACACTGGTATATTGTGCAGGCTTTAAGGAATATCTCTATACTTAGTTTCTATGATGATTGGGATCATGACTCTCTTATTCAACATGTATCCATTCCAAGAACCTGTATGAGAGAGAGAGAGAGACAGAGACAGAAACAGAGAGAGAGAGAATATATCCATAATCACCTTAGTCAGCCAGTTATTTGAAGTGACTGGTACCAAAATTATTTAACACAAACAAGCACAATGTTTTTGTTGTTGACAACCTATTGATGATTTTCTCTAGGATTTTGTGGGTCTTTTGGATTCAAGAATACTCAGACATAAATGCATATATGGGAAAACCGAAAATGGATCCCTTTTCCCTACAAATCACAAGGGGATTTTATAAGAGCTGCCTTGAATCTTTTATGAGGTTCCCAGTGCCCAATCCAATCAGAGACTGATTTTTTTTAAAGTCTTATATATTTTTTTAAAAATACTGACTACATAAATGTTACACAAAAAGGGGGATTCCCATGAGCCCTGTTCCCTACACCTCCCACATTTTCCAACATTAACATCCTTCATTAGGTGTATACATTCATTACAATTGATTAGCACATTTTGGAGCATTTCCACTAAACATGGATTATTGTTTACATTGTAGTTTACACTTTCTCCCACACAATTTTGTAGGTTATGGTGAGATATATAATGACCTGTATCTGTCATTGCAATGCCATTCAGGACAATTCCCAAGTCTTGAAAATGCCCCTGTATTACACCTGTTTTTCCCTCTCCCTGCCCTCAAAACCTCCAATAGCCAGTGTCTCCACATCAATGATACAAGTTCTTACATTGCTAGAATCAAAATAAGTCTATAGTAGAACACCAGTAAGTCTGCTTTAGTCCATAGTTCATTCCCCATTCCTGAGGATTCTGGGATGGTGATGCCCACTCCACCTCTAGTTGAGAGGGGACTTTGATCCCATAGGGCAGATGGATGGGACTCTCTTGCTTGTAGTTGTAGACTCTCTTGGTTCCTTGGGATGGTGATTGTCCATCATCATTTCCTTATTAGTTGTCCCGGGTTAATACAACAAACTGGAGAGTAGGTGTTACAACTCTGTTGAGATTCATGGCCCAACTGGCACATGGACAACCCAAAGATTTAAGTCCCTTGGACATACACTTATCAACTCTCATACTATTTATCGTTTCAAAGAAAAGAGCCATGTGTAGGGAAACCACAACTGAATCCAACTCTGTCACACTGGGGAGCAGAAATTCCAAAGTAGTGCCCACTGGCAAGGCATCAAAATCCTAAGCTATCTGCCCTGACTACAGTGTCTGGATGTCTCCTTTTTAAGGCATCCTTTCTGACCTTCTATTCCTATGATCCTGGTGGTACCCTTACTGATGTTACCACTACACCCTATCCTAAAGTCACCACTGGAGCACAATTATCAGTGTGTCATAATTCACTTTCAAATTGTTTCTGTTAGTAGATGATGCTTACTTGCACAGCTTTTGTCCAAAAAATTCATCTTTTGTGTGTGCAAACAAATGTTTCTTAAGAGGGAGTAATGTGCAAACTTTTTAAAAATGAAACTATCTTGAAATACACTATTGATGCAAAATATTTATGATTTAACATTTCTTATAAAACAGTATTAAAACTGAAATTTTGACTAGTACAGTAGATATGAAATTACAAATTGTGGTCCAAGAGGTTTCTGAGGTTTCATTAAGAGACAGTAAATATTTACTTCCACTATATTAAGTTTAAAGCAGACCTGGGAGGAAAGAATTAAAGTTTTGTTTTATGTCTTGCTTACTTAAGAACCAACTATATTTAACTATATTCTTCATGGGATTATATTCTCTTTTTTTAAATAAAACTTTAAGACAATCAATTAGGGAAGTTGTATTGTTCATTTGGAATGTTTATGAAGCAAAATTGCCAGTTGGGGATATGGTACTGACTGCTCTGGTAAATAATCCTCTTTGAGACTTACATGTTTATTCTATCCCCAGTTTTCTATGTCTGAATTATTGGGTACCCTCTGGGATAAGGTGATAACATTAGCCTTCAGTTGACTAAAATTCTTCATTTACTTATGAAGTTCATTTTATTCTTCTCTAACTAGCCAATGTCATATATAGTAGTATTTCCTGATGCAAGTTTGATTGGAATTATAACTCAAGGTGGTGTGAGTGTGGATGTAATACATTTAGATTAGAATAACTTTCACATGGGAATATACATTTTAAAAAATTCTTATATTAAAATGTCAAAGTTTGAGAAACACTAGAGCTGAATTTTCAATTCTTGGGTAACTCCAAGAAATTAGAATTTTGATTATAAATTACTATTAGGAGAAAAATGAATGCTTATGTCATCATTTTCTATACTGAACACAAACATGACAGCAGAGGAAGCTAAGGTACTCTAGGTACATGACACAAGAGTGTCTGGAAACTTCATTTCTTCCTAAAAATACTTTCATAATGAAAAGTGTGCCTTGACATGTAAGGAAGATGATATTCCTTCCTTTCAAATGGAGAAAATAGCCATTTATCTTTCACATTTTTCTGTCTTCTTCGTTTATTGTTATCTATCTTCCTTTCTGCTTATTTCAGCTATTGAATTCTCTGATGTTCTCCTCACTCTTCTTCATAATGAGCAATGTTAAAGTATCTGTATGGTAGTCCAGTGCTGATATTGCCAAAGGCATCCAAATCAAGTCTTGTCTCTCACCATTCACAGGATTTTAAAAACTTTTTCATTAAAGGTCTTAGTTTTGTCCTGAATCTGCAACATGTATTATAGTTTGAGGGCCAATCCTTGTAGGAGTCCTTAGTGAGGTAGACACAGGGACAGATTCACAAAGTATTAGCTTCTAGAAGTATCCTCTAGTATTCCATAATTTAGCATGACAAAAACCTTAATTATTTAAGTGTCCAGTCTCTTATGGACTAACTCAAATGTCAAAATTCTTGAGAGACTAGATTAAACTCTAGAAAAAATATTTTTTAGACACACACACATGCATGCACACACAAAATCATTCTGTCATTACTCAGTAAATTTCTATCCAGAAGAAAATTTTGAACAGAAAGCTTCATTACCATGTAATTACTCTGTTGATAGAATTCAAATAAGGGTCATCATAAGTTTTTAAAAATGGTTATTAGCTTTAATTACACATAGTCTAATGCAATCCTCTGAATATTAAATGTGATTTTAAATATTATGTATGTATGTACATGTATATATCTGTGTTTATGTATTGAATGCTTGGTGTGTGGATGTGTGTGTGTGTGTATCTTTGTTTGCCAGGGCTGCTATAACGTATACCATTCAATGAAACTGTCTCTTCTGGGCTCTCCTCTGGTTCCTCTTCTCTATGCAATTTCCTTTGCTTTCAAGGACTTCAGAAATAGAGCATTAAGTCCACACCCATTCAGTTTGGCCATACCATACTTAATAACCACTTAAAAGTCCTATTATATATGGTTCACATTCAATAGGACCAGGGGTTAAGACTGAATATGTTTTTTGTGAGTGATAACATTCAATCTCCAAATATATATATGTCCACAGATATCTTGATTTTTTACTAATTTAAATATTATATCTTTCCTGTCCAGATAAAACCTAGATATCAAGGAGGTGTAAACTACTTTCCCCATGAATTATTCATCCAATGAATTTCTCTTGCTACACCATAAATTTGCATTGCATTTTTCACTTATGCATCCCTCAGTGTATAGATAAGATGGTTAAGCATGGGTGTCCCAATTGTATAAAATATAGCTACCATTTTGTCCACTGGAATTGTGGTTAGTGGGTGAGTATATATATAAATATACATGGACCAAAAAATATAACAATCACAATAAAGTGGGTTGTACAGGTGGAGAGAGCTTTTTGCCTTCCTTCTTTACTTCAGAGAATATAAAATAATTATATAGGAGATAAACAGGATTATGAAATATACCATGCAAATTGCCTCACTGTTGGATACAAGTATCAAATTTATGACTTGAGTGTCCATGCAGGCAAGTTACAACAAGGGTTGCAAGTCACAGAAATAGTGATCAATCACATTAGAGCCACAAAAGGGCAACTTCAAAGTCAAGAAAAGCTGTACTGAAAAATGGATACATGATCCCAACTAAGCTATAATTACCAATGCAGTGCAGTCAAGCTGGCTCAAGGTGGCCATATATGTGAGTAATTTACAAATGGCCACATAATGATCGAAGGCCATGAGGATGAGCACAAAGATCTCCATGCACCCAAAGAAACAGGCTACAAAGACCTGAGTCATGCACTCATTGCAGGAAATGGTCTTTTCCTCAGCAAGGGAATCTACAGTCAACTTGGGAGCCATGGTTGTAGAGAAGCAGGCATCAGTAATGGACAGGTAAAAGAGAAATAAGTACATGGAACTCCCAAGTGTCTAGCTTGCCTGAATAGTTACCATAATGAGGAAGTTCCCCAACAGAGTTATAAAGTAAAGAATCAAGAAGATCCCAAATATTGCTTTCAGCTTTTCAGCCACACTCTTATTCATTGCCATATCAATAGCTGTAGGCAGAATGCAGTTGAAAAAAGTTTAGCCTGCAAAAAGAAGAAAAAGATTTACATCTTGGTGAGATCAGTGGGCTCAATATTGAATTTCTTGTTTCTGCTCTATAATCTGTTTCTTCTAAATGCCATAGGAGTTTGCCAGAAACCTCTGGAACTTTTGTAATTCTACAGATGCCCAGATCTCTCCTAGATTTATTTAGTGATTCAGAACACCACTGGGTTGGACCAAAGCATTTATATTTTCTAATAAATAGAGAATGATTTATGCTGAATTTCACAGATTTCTTCTAAAAACACTTGAAAGATATTGTATAATCCCAAAATATAATTTTATGACTTTTCCATTTTAAGTGTTAGTTCATTTGCACATACAATTTATTTAAATGAAATAATCAGATAATATTGTTTTGAATCAGATTTTCACTTAAATTTATTATAAGCAGCTTTCACATGTTGTTATATTTTTCATATTTTATGACCAATTTAATGATGTGATTATTCATAAATTTTAATAAAAGCATTTATTTGATCACTTTTCCATTGAGGCATTTATGTTGTCTCTAATTTTTACCCTCATTAATAATCCTACAAGCATGTATAGAACAATTTTCCAAGTGCAATTTTGTTGCATTTGCTGGAATTTTTGTTGTTATTGATATATATTAAAATTATTTTTCAGTATTGTGTACCCTTTTATTAACTATATTTTATTATAGAATTATACATGACTGTGATAATAAATCCAGATAAGGAGAAAAATGTGATAAAAGAAATAAAAATATTTCTCCCAATTTTTTGAATTTTTACTCCTATGTTCCAGATATAACCACTTTGTTCCTTATATATCCTTTCAGAAATTTTCTATATTTGCATAGATTTTATATGAATATCTTTTATAATATACAAGATAGGCCAGTGTTTCAAGGTTTCAAGATTTTGCAGAGATACTGACACATATGCAAAATAGAGGCTCTCTTGTGATGTAATCTTATTATCTAGGGTTAATAGCAATAAAATTATATTTTTATTATTTTTATTTAAAAGTATTACCAACAAAATTTGGTATTTTATGCACTTCTTTTAAAAATGTTTCCCTTCATTTTTTTTAAGCTCATCTATTTGAATTGTTATTTTCCTTAGGATGAATATTAATCTAGCAAAATAATTATTACATATCTTAGTTAAGATTTCAGGTAAGGGAGATAGATGGCATGAGTTCAAATCCCACCTCCACTATTTACTAGCTATAATCTTGGCCAAGCTTCTTAAGATATAATCATACATCCTATGCTGATTAATGAAAAAAGATCTGGCTCAGAGTAAACACCATGCATGTCTCAGCCTCTGCTTTTACCACTGTTATGAAATTTATTTTTCTTTCTGTGTTTTTATTTCTCTTCTACTGTCATTGTTTTTCTTTTCTTTTTAGATCATCCAGTCAATTTCCCATTGTAATTTAGTTCATTTTTTAAAAATAAAGAAATAAAATTTTCATATGTATGCCATTTTCTTACCTAATTCCACATTTACCTTTTGTTTTAAATATTGAATTAAAAAAAGTTGGCGATATTCTGAGGAATGGGGGAAAATGCTCCTCTCTTCTTAAGAACTTAAATGAGTTTTAAGACAAATGTAGATAAGGTCATTAATTCTGTAAGGCACTATGTGGGAGGTGTTAGAAGAGTAGAAAACATATGCAGAAAGGAGTACAAAATCTTAAAGTACAGATTGGACAGTGAGGAATTCAAAACTATGTAAGCAATGAGCTACAAATTTAAGTGGTGAACATCAAGTTCCAAACGGGGTTCTCTGAGATGCAAATGTTCAGAAACTTTGATGAGAGCTATGAGCACAGCTATCAATGGCTAGTGTCTGAAGGCATACTACCTAGACTCATCCCCACCCCACCCTTCCATCCAACATATTGTGTCATTTAAAAAGATCCTTGATATCTCTAGGCTTTACTTTATTTGTCTGAATACAGAAATTATAAAACAATCTACCTTTTGGTGTTGTTATGAAATGTAAATAATTTAATATGTACAAACCATATAGTTCCTGCAATAAGAGTGCTTGCTACTAGATTTCCAATGTTTGGAAAATATTTATTAAAATTGTCCATTTACCCATAATAAAGCTGCATAACATTATTATAATATTAATTTCCTTTTCTGGGTGTCTGAAATCATATCACTACTGTGGATAATACCTTCTGTCCCATGATAAACAGAGGCTAGGATAATCATTTTTAAACATCTTTAAAAATATATAAAAAAGACAAATGAACAAAAAGTGAAGAATGGCAGCAAAACAAAGGGTCATATGGCAGAAATTAAATAGATCCTTGATTATGAAAAGTTTGGGAACCAGAGATCTGAAAAACTGAAGAATGAGGGCATTTGGATAAGAAAAATGAATTGAAAGGTTTAGTGGAAATAATTTGCCACATCAAGCAAATAGATCAATATGAAACCTCTAGTATACCCATTCTAAAAACTCTTGGTAAAAAAGCTTAGGAAAGTATGGATAAAGGCCACATAAGCCAGGCTATGAAATTTTGATATTATTCTATTGGCAAAATAGAAAAATTGGAGGCATAGGAAAATGAGAGCAGCTTCTATTAAGATATTTTCAGTACCTAATACCTAAGAACAAACACATTCATATATATTTAAGAGTATTTTGTCAGCATTATTTTTAAGACATATTGTCCAAAAGACTGTGAGACTAACCATAATGATGTGACTACCTCCTTCAAGATATCAGAGCCCCATTGCACACATTTGGTTTTCTGTTCCCTGCACTTAGAAACTCAGTGGATTCTTTGTGGCTTCAACAAAATAAAGACTGGCACTGTGGTCATTCCAGGTAGGACTCATCAGTGTCTTCAGGCTTAGCAGTTCCTTTCTTTAAAAAGGATAAAAATTCCTTCAAATCTCCATGAGACAACATCAAATTAGGGAACGTAAAGGTTTGGATTCTAGTAATTCTTCTGCCAAACATGTATCTTGATCTAGGTAAAGTTAGTTTAGATATAATTCTGAGTATAGATATTTCCAAAAGAGAGGGATCTAGAAGGAAGTCCTCTCAATTTTATCATTTATATATTCCTAAAACACAGAATATAATAATCCTCTCACATGATGTTTAGTACTCACTTTTAAATAAACTGTGTCCATTTAGTGGAAAAAAATACTGCTTTGGATAAGATATCTTTGTGAGTTTTCATTGTAAGAGATATTAACTCATAAATACCAGAAATTCAGATGGAGATTTCATAAATGCCAATATCACAAATGGCCACTCTTGGAACTTTGAGTGGATCCTGACTGGTCTTTATTGAGTTACCTAAATTCAGTGTTTTTCTCTACTCTTCATTCTTTCCTTCCTTTACTTTTTATCCCACTTGTCATCCTTTGAGAGGAAATATTAACATTTGAAAAATGTGATGATTCATAACTTAAAATATGGATATTAATTATTGCTTTAAAATTAATATTTGAGATACTCACTGAGCATTCAAGTTCTCTATGCAGTACCATAATCTATTGCCCACTATTCCTCTTGGTGCTTCTGCTAAAGCTTGCTCTAATCAAGCATGACATTTGAAGTCCCTCATAAATATACCATGACAGCCCCATTTTCTTATATATTTTTACAACAGCTTAATGATTTTTCCCCTGCTATAAATTCTAATCTCCAATTTCACTTGTGGAGAGAGAACCAAGTTAAAATACCATCTCCTCATAAAAGCCTTACTAGACTTCTGCAGTCACATAATTTGCTTAATACCAGCCTTCAATAGTCTCTCTCAATTTAGTTTAATTAAATGACATAACCTCAATTATTTCCTTGTCTCATGTTTTCTTTAACATATTTTTGTTCACTTGATCATATAATATCTCTTGAGGTAAGTAAGACAAGTAAGGATTGTGCTTCTTTGTGCACTTTAGGGTAGGGTGGGAGGCAGAGTTTGACTGAGAGCCCTCAGTGTAGTCCAGGACCAGAACCCAAGCCTTCATGCATCCTGGCAGGCTCCCTGTAACATTCCACCTCCAATGCCATGTCAAACATCAGACTCCAGCCATCCAGGTAGAGCCAAGACAATGCCTAGAATAATAAACAGATAAAGGGGGAAGTCACTGACATGATCAGAACCTGTGCTGACTAAGAAATGGATGCCATCTACTGGATGGGTAAACAAAGAAATAAGAATTTTTTATGTATATTTGAAAATTAATACTGGGGGGAAGGGCTAGACAATGTGGGAAGGAGTAAGAGCCAGAGGGCAAAAGGGTCACAGAAGACAAGATTCAGAGAAAGATGAATAATCAGGAGATATGATAGGGAAAAATGCAGAGTGCAAAGGAAAGCAAAGAACCATCTTATGGATAAATATTACTTTAACAGTATTTTATCCCAAGGTTTAATTAAAGAATCTGCTCCTCTCTCTTCCACTACACATATTATTCCTCTGACACAGCAAAAGAAAGAAGATGTAACTTTTGACCACAAGTAATTGTGACAGTGGATCCTGGACACCCAACGTTAGTATCAAAGTATGCATCCCTACCTTTTTCCTGCCCTTAACCTTTGCAAATAATGAATCTGCATGTTTAAAAAGCTATATCTTAGCCCCATTCACTGAGCTCCTATTTTAATCATGAATGGTCTGAAACAGGTCTGTACAAAGCAGAGGACAGTAAAAGTTGTGGCTCTCTGAAACATCAAAATATTCATATCACTGTGAGAAATATTTTCCAGGAACTTCAGGTTTCTCGGGAGACAGAACTAGATGATGGTAAGTACCTTAAAACTTACCTTTTTCTTGTAAAATAAGAGATGACATCCAATAGAGAGGTTGAGGAGCAAGTTGCTTCAAAAGTGCGTCCTATGAACACAAGTTCAGAGCACAACAGAAACTTCCAGCAAATGACCCCTTTAATGCACAGAATAAAGTGTCCAGAAAAGGCAAATAATTTCCTTGAAATTTACATAGCACAGAGTAGAAGTTCCATCACAGCCAGTTTCCTTTGGTAGCCAAAGACTGCTCTGACTTCCAGTTGATAGGTGGCAACTCTGCATGCCCCAATTCACTTTGGAGAAGAGAAACCATTCTACACTGTTTGAGTATTTTTACTCACCTTGGGTGAAGGGTGCCCTGCCACTGAGAATTCCTGTTATGAGAAACATCTAGGGCTGCTTTTTTCTGGTTTCTGGGTGTAAGGTATTACCATACCTTTTCATTAGACTTAACTGTTTGTGGAAAGGCACACAGTGGAACACCAGTTGGTGGAATGGCACACAATAGCAAAATAAGTGATGGTAGCTGAGGGCCAGAGGATGACCGTTTGGTGGATTTGTGACTTTCCCAGTAAAGAGGTTGAGGGTAGGTGAAGTCTGGGTGATGGCCGCTTAACAAATACTTTTCTAACAGAGGTCATAGTTTTTCTTTTTTAACTCTAGTTTGTATTAAAGATTAATCATGTGCCCTGTATTTGCAATATGCAAATTTAAATCAGATAGATCCACTCTTGCTTGCCCTTTCAGGATCTATAGGGAGGGAAAACCCCCCGAGAGAGCTAATTTTTGGAAGGCTGGAGTTAGATGCTGTAAAAGTGTCTGTGGTACTGACAGGAAGAAAATAAAGTTGCTACATCTCCATCCTTTTAGAAATAAAAAAGAAAATATCCCTGATAATATTTGGTAGAAACCTTTCTAAATTCAGCTCTATTGCCCAAAAGCATTTCCTAGATGAACAGATAAATTAAAGATTTCTTTTTCCTCCATCAGATATTTATAGAGGTTTCATAATATTTCACAAATGATCAGAACTGCCTTTCTGCCTCCAGAGGTTCAAGATTTACTACCCTACCCTCCCAAACATGAAGGACTCACTCAGGATAAATAACAAGCAGATAATGGTGGACAATGACCATCCCAAGGAACTGAGAGAATCTACAACTGCAAGCAAGGGAGTCCCATCCATCTCAATGAGCTTCTTCTTGCACAGTTACTTCAGAAGCACAGTGAACCATGGGATAATTAAGCCCATACAAGGCTATCAACAGGCAGATTTCATCCTCATTCCTTTCCTCCTCTCCCATCCTTAAGAACATCTTCCATTTCCTTGAGCAAATGCTCATGTCACCACATTTCTGCCCCTGCTCCATGCACATACACTGCTCCAAGGAAAGGTATACTTTCAAACTCATATTAAGGTGTAGACATCTAAATATTACCAAAGTCTTTTTAAGGCAAAACTCTAAATCCTGTTAAATAGATGTGACATAATTGAATGCTGGTTCTATCACTTATGTTTCTGGGACTTTAGCAAGTTTATTATCTTCCCCTAGTTTCCTATTCTTGTTAACTGTTAATTAGAATAATTATTACTGGTCCAAAACATCTTAATCATGCTGATAAAATATACTAAAATGTAAATAATTTTATTAAAACCTGTTCAATAGTATTTCTTAAATTTCAAAACATTTTGCAATTGGTTATTCAGTAAAGAAAGAAAAAAGATACGAAGAAAAAATTACATATATTTATTTGGAAATGAACTTTTTATGTATAATTTAAACAACAAAATGCACAATTTTCAAAAATACATTTAGGTGAGTTTTGACAAATGTATACGCCCATGTGATGACAACCATTTCCATCACACCAAAAATAAATCTTCCTGCCCTTTTGCAGTCAATCACTTTTTATAGTTTTTACAATGACCTCTTCTATTCACAAGCAAAGAATTATATTTTCTCTTTTTACATAGTAAGGGAAAAAACAACTCTGGAAAATTATTTTCCTACCAGAGTGATATTAATAGTTTTCAACTTAATGCTGTAATCCTTGTGTGCCTAGAGTAACAAAAGAAGTTGATGATAAAAATGCTTGAGATTAAATAGCACCCTAGTAATTATGGCTAACTCCAAACAAACATGAGAAATTTCTGAGGCCATCTTCTGTCAGTACTATACATATGAACTGGAAGAGACCCACCCAAATTCTGAATCATATGGAATGCACTTGGCAAAATCACTTGACTTTTCAGTGATGCCATTTATATTACCTTATTGTTGACTCTTCAGCAGGGATGGAGTAATAAGGTATACAAAATGTTAGTGAGTGGGAATTGCAATTCTAAAAAGTAGCTAGAAAGGTTATATTGAGCAGGTACAATTTAATAATAAACCAGGTTAAGTGAGGTTTTAAGCCAGACACATATCTGAAGGAAGAATAATAAAGACATAGGGAACAAATTGTGCAGTTTTTTAGGCAGGATCATGCTGAGAGTCCTGTAAAAATTTGGTCGGATCAATTTGTATATCAAAGTGGGGTTCAGGTGTAGTTAACAGAGCCCTTTGGAAAGACTTTACAAACAGTGGTGTATATATGGATAACATGATGTTAAATTAATTTATGATTCATTCTAGGGTGGAAACCATAATTGAGCATTTCTAACAAGCTCCATGGAGATGCCAATGATACTAGCACATGGATCATATATTGAATATGAAAGCATTGTGGAAGGCAAAGAAATAGATAGAAATGAAACTGAATCATGAAAGAAGAAGAGAACATGCACTGTCATGTCATCTTGGATCATGTAAATTAGTCTGGCACATGAAAAAGAATAAACATCCTATATGTTAAACAATTCTTTCATTAGGTCTCTCTCTTATAGACACCTAGTATTACTCCAAGTAAAAGCAAAACAACAACAAAAAAACATTATACCACTCTCCTCTTCATGTAAATATACTATATTTCTGGGAGACTAATTATATTTCCATTATTATACAACACATACAAAGATGAAATTGTTTTCTGAATATTTTGTGTATTTTCCCATTATTGATATAGTTTGTATTGACTGTAATAATGTACATCATTGTAGTTTGAAGCAAATCAAAGTAGATATATAAGCAGTGAAGATCAGACATTTCCTTTTCCACAATAAAGGATCTATAGTTTAGGGTCTGATCTTCAGATTTGCTAGAACCATTGGAATATATTAATGCACAGAGACAGACTTCTTTGCATGGACGAGCTCATTTTTACCAAATAAAATTATCTGGAACATAAAACTGAGCATGAGTTTAGTAATTGCTTGTGTAAATGCAATTAGAGAAAAGGCCTAAAATTACAATATTATTATTTATTGGTCAATAACAAATTGCCAAAAATCAGCATATTGAAACATTACTCATATTTTCTCACAGTTTCTGAGGATCAAGACTCCGGGCACAAATAAACTCCATGAAACACTGGGTGCTTCTGTGGTGTGTCACAAGGCTACAATCAAGGTGTCAGCCAGAGTCGTGATCACATCTCAAGGTGCACTTGGAGAAGGATCTGCTCTGAAACTCATGTGGTTGCTAGCAGAATTCAGTTCTTTTCAAGTTGTTGGACTGATGGGCCCAGTTCTTGCTGGGTATTGGGTAGAGGCTGCACTCAGGTCCTTGTTATGTAAGCATCTCCATGAGGGCAGCTTGCCTCATCGAAAGCCATCGAGAGAGGGTCTGAGAGCAAGACAGAAATTGCAATCTTATGCTCATAGCCAAAGAAGTGACAATTCTTACATTTTCCATATTCTATTGGTTAGTAGGAAAATACATATCCCACCCACACTCAATTGAATTTGATGTCACAGGTGGGAATACCAGAAACAAGAATAATTTCATGAATTTAGAGTTTCTTTATGCTCTAATTCATTAGTCAGTATATTAATTTCTACAAAAAAAAAAAAGTCCTCATAAAATGTAAACTACCATGGGAGTCTTTTTGTTTTTCTTTTTCCCGAGGAAAGACAATATCACAACATTTCAGTAATTACTGGGATTTAGATAATCATAACTGACAGGACTAGAGTGTTTATCCACTCTCAAAGCATAACTCTTAAGTTATAGGTTATGTGCTTCATTTCCTCTTTTATATACACATGCACAGTTCACTTAAGAAAATGGCTTTTCTACTATAATTATTTTGCTGTCTAAAGTATAGAACAATTTTCTTAATTTTAAATATTAACTAGAACTCTTTTAAAGGAAAAAATATCTCATGAACCCCAGTTTTAATGGAAATGATTTATAATATAATGTTACTAATATAGATGTGTAAACATAAAATGAGTCATGTGCCTTATAATTGTAACTCATATAAATGAAAAGCCAAAATAAATTTTTAAACATAACTGTGACAACATCATTAAAATTTAAACTAATATGTAATTGAACATCACTATTAATGTGGCTATATTATAGCAAAATTGACACATGAATAGTATACAGAGTTGTAGCAAAAGTAATTTTGAGTTTGTGACATCAATGTTAGTACCAATTTTCTCTTTTGAAACTACTGCAAAACCATTATTTTGTACCTCCCAATCATTTGACATCCACTTGATATAAATGCTTTCCTCATTGACCAAGTTCATATCTGCATATTTCTTATATTGCCAAGACAGTATAACAGTGTTTTCCGTCACCATAGTAGCAATCATTCTCTGGAAATGAAATTATGTGACCATATCTGGATGTAACTTAGTCATCAGAAGACCCCGAATGTGCTAATATGTATTTTTATTTATCATCCAAATGTAAACATTAATTAAGTATTTTTATAGAAACCAATATGCTCCAGTGTTAAGATCTGTGATTCATTTTCTTCAAATTCTCAGGACTCAATCATGACAGCCACCACAAATACTTAGAGTTTCTGCTCTGTTCCAATTACTCTACAACTGAATTGGGATGCATTCCTGTACAAAATAGACAAGGATACGTGCTTTCTTTGATTTTACATTTTAGTGGGGGACTTAGAAAACAGAAATATTTAAGTACCTTAAATGTACATCTTTTAGAAGATGATAAATTTTATTAAAATAAGAAAGAGTAAAGAAAGATAAGGAGATTGGGAAATCTAAGAAGATGTTTAATAAATACAGAAATTTGGGATACCTCCCTAGGAGGAGACTAAAAGCAGTGTCTTAAAGAGATGAAACTAATAGCCAATAACATTCCTGGAAGAGTGGCTTAAGTAGAAAAAACAGCTGAAGCAAAAATCTTAAGATGAAAGTCTACCCAGTATGGTTAGGGAAGAGCAAAAATTCAGTGTGGCTGGAGTCAAGAGAACCAGAGAGTAAGTAGCACAGAAGAGCCAAGGAAGCAACAAAAGATCAAATGAATGTAATGATTTTGGCTTTTGCTCTGAAGGAAATAGAACCACTGCAAGGGTTTATGCAGAGGAATGTTCTGATTTTAATCACGTTTTATAAGAAGTCTGTGGTTGCTGTGTTGCAAATAGATTAACAAAGGAAAGAATAGAAGTAGCAAGAATTATGAGAGTCTATTGTTCTGTTCAAAGCAGAAGAAGATAGTAGCTAAGACCAGAATGGTAGAGGAATTAATTTGAAAATATATCACATTCTGGATATAGATCAAAGTCCAATACTTATTTCTATGTAAGATGTGAATTTGATACCATCAACTTTTGTTCTCCAGTATTTTCAGTCTGGGCAAATGGAAAAATGGATTTGACTAGGAATGGCTGTGTATAGAACATGACTGGAAAAAAAATCTGTCTTCAATTATGAATTTCCTGTTAGAGATTTAGAAGAAGATATCAAGAATCAGTCTCTCATTCAAATGAAAAGTCTAGGTGGATACCTAAATTGAGAGTTATTAGCTTCGGGATAGTATTAAAAGCCATAGAATCCCTGTTTTGAATTGGACAATTTTAACATAACAAAAGGAATGAAATTGCTTCGGTGAACTTTGGTGCCATTAACACATGAGTGTCCAGAGGAATTTCAGGTAATATTATTTATTAGGGGATTGAAACCTTTCAGATCATCAATGTCTTTCCACAAATTTTTATGCCAAGAGGAATTTAATAAAATACTAGGGAAAATGGTTTTTACCCTCTATAATCTCATCTCCATTGCCATTTCTCATTTCTACATTTCTCTTTTCTCCAATTCACAAAATTCCCATTGCTCTATACAGCAATGCTAAAGTATATCAATGGGTAGCAATGTCAAAACATGTGGCAAGTCAAGATGCTTGTAGATATTTTAAGTTACAAAACAGGAAAATATTGCCACATCATCAACAGGACTTGTAATTTGAGAGGTTTTCCAGTAAAGAATATGGGCTTTATGTAAATCTTCTAAAATTTTATTGTTAGAGTTCAAAGGTCCATCAGTGGTATTATTCCTAAAGAGTCATTCTCATGCAAAGCTTCTAAAGTGGCATTGGATGGGATTACCCACCACAGTTCAGATTCAGTTCTTAGATCCCTAGAGAACAATCATCATCATTTTGGTTTTTGAAGGTGGACTTTTATTTCCAAATCCCTCACGGCCTGGCTCTTATTGCTCAAACTTATTAGTAAACAATTCCTGGAGCAGAATGCAAATATAATGAGCTGATGTAAATATATAAATCTACAACAGAAAATGCTTATGCTGTTCATTGGACAATAACTTTCTATCCAAGGACTTGCATCTCCAATATTTGTTATTGCCTCAAGCAGTGATGACCTAAAACATCCTTCCTCACACAGAAGTGTACCTGTCAGGCAGGCTGGCCAGAGTGTCTTACAAAATAATCAGTGAACCACGTTACTGCATCTTTCTCTCAATGTTATAAGATAATAACTACAACAACAATAAATCTATTTTGGTCCTTGGTTACACCCTCCTTCCTTATGCTTGCTCATTCCTCAGTCTTGAGGGATTTGGGTTGAGGAACATTCTGGATACTTCAGGTTAAGAGGGAACTCAGAAATGATGTGTTTTATACCAATATGATTCCAAGGGGCAGATGAAGGGCCACATTACATGTTTCACCAAAAGGTATCAAATTTCAAATAGGGGCTTAATTATCTGATATGTATAGCCCTTTGAACTCAAAGGTTTCCTGGAGTGACTTTGAGGTGGCTTTTAGCTAGAAGATAACATATGATTCAGATTCAGTATGCCAGAACAGAATTGTTAACAAAATTTTTCAGTAATAAATAAAAAAGAAATTATTAGACTTGGATCAGAAATATGGAGAAGAAAATCCCAAACCAGCATGATGTACAAAGAGGGAGGTGAAGCTCTAGATGCAACAGGATCTGGATGAGAAGCTGCAATTCAAAGGAGTGTGGAGTTGTTGTGGGCTCCCACAAATCTTCCTGCACTTGATGTAATGTCATCTATATGACTTTGTCTCAAAATTAACTGGGTTTCTGTGATTTGTGCTCCTTTTGCTTACTTCCCTGACATTACAAATGAGAAAGATTTATATTATTTATGTTAAAATGAGCACATTTACTCTTCTCTATCAATCAATTTTATTAAAATACTTACAGAAATTGCAAGTGGAGTCTTCCATTCTGCTGCTTCAACTCACATTTTGTTGTACCTTAATATTCTTATGGCATTTTTATCTTCTGCACTCCTCAAAGTGTAAATCAGAGGGTTGAGCAGGGGTGTGTCAATAGTGTAAAACACAGACACCATCTTATCCACTGGAAATATGGTTGGAGTATGAATGTATATGAATATACAAGGAGTAAAAGTTAAGATGACCACGATAATGTGGAGGTGCAGGTGGAGAGGGCTTTCTTTCTTCCTTCTGCATTCTGGTTACTCAGAGAATATAAGATTAAAATATAAGAGATGATCAAGATTATGAAACTCACCATGCATATGGCCCCACTGTTAAAGACTATGAGTAGAATTATGACATAGGTGTCCATGCAGACAAGTTTCAACAATGTTTGCATATCACAGAGATAGTGATCAATAATTTAGGACCGCAGAAGGGTAATTTCAAAGCCAAGATAATCTGTGCTGAAGAATGGATAAAAGATACCACCCAAGCCAGGTTCACAAATATAATACACAAATGTCTGCTTATGATGGTTATGTACTGCAGTGGCTTATAAATGGCCACATAGCAATCAAAGGATGTAAGGATGACAACCAAAATCTCCATGCAACCAAAGAAGTGGATTGCAAAGATCTGGACCATGCACCCATTACAGGATATAATTTTCTTCTCAAAGCATCTATAATCAACCTGGGTGTCGATTTTATTGAAAAATGGGTATCAGCAAAGGATAAGTAGAAAAGTAAGAAGTACATAGGTCTCCCAAGCATCCAACTATATTTGAAGGTCACCACAATAATTATATTTGCCAACAGAGTTGCCAAGTAGAGAAACAAGAAGACCACAAACACTACTTCCTCCTTTAGAATATTCTGTGTTAACACAAAGAGAATGAAATCTTTCACACTGCTATTTATATCTATGGTTACAATAAATATAGAAATGTTGCAGCTGAGAAATATTTTATCTGCAAAGAGAATTGAGATAGTTGTGATTTGGCAAGGGCAGAAGACTAGTGCATTTGAAACCTCTCATAGTTCTAATTCTATGAACACTGTATTTCAGTAGTTCTCAAGTTTTCTATTCATTACAATCACATGGAAACTTTTTAAAACTGTTAATGACCATGCTTTACCAATAGAATCTTCCTGTGTGGAATCTAGATTTTTCCTGAAAATCAAAACAAAACATGCCATTGATTGTGTTGTCTGGAACGGTCTAATAACTTCTGACTTTGCTGTATCAACTTGAGTGCATCACTTTAACATCTTAAAACCTCACATAAAAATTGTAGATTTTTATATGCCCTTATTAATTGTATGCACATTAATATGATATATATGCATGGATATTGCATCTCAACTGAAAAGTAATATATCTCTACCTATATATTCAAAATGTTAAATTTGCAGTTTCCCTCTTGAGAGAAAAACATTTCTTGATATTGAAACCAGTTTGCATCCATTATTTCTGAAGTTTTCAATATTTGGGTTTCATTAGGCTTTAAAAGGAAATTATTACTCCAACCTTGGCTCATTGTGGCCATAATTTTGCTATCACTGTCATTCAGAATAGTGATGATGAAATGATGGAGAAATGTTTGAATAAATCATTGAGACTGGCATTATAGAGGAAAATTGCTATGCATGTGTAATCTTACAACTATTATGCTAGATGCATGATTTTGAGTTTCACTTTTTATTAATCCTACAAAGTGTACCCCTTCTTACATCCACATAACCTGAATAATGCCTTTGCTCAAATATAATTCTCTTACATGTATCTGCCACAGATACATGATTTCTTCCAATATTTTTTAAACATAATTTTAAAACTGTATTTTTTAATTTCCTCAGGCAGATATTTTCCATTGTTTAATCCTATTTCTTATACTATAGATACATATATATGTATATTTATATGTACATACATGTGTATAATTTATTATGTATTTTGATTTTCATTTTGTTAACACTGACACCAGTTTTACATGTAATTAAATAAATCCATAACATAATTATCCATTTCAGCACTTTTAAATTGCCATGTAAACTTTTCATATTATGATTTTAAAATTGATCATTAATCATTTAAGTTGTTTTCAAATTTTCAGTAAAATATTTTTCAATGAATCACTTCTCATTTTTAATCTTTACCTTATGTTTTAAAATTTTATCAAAATAAATTTCCATGGCATTACTGATACAAAATATATGAATACCTTCATAATTATTGATAACTATTGACAGCCTTCCAATTTTGTTTTATCAGTATTTACTAAAAATATTTCAATTATAAAATTAATATAATTTTATAATAAATCATCAAAGTTTACAATAAACCACAAGTTGAAAAATGAATGTGTTCTTCCAAGATTCATATTTTCTTAATCACAGTCATACTTTTTCTCAAACAGCATTATAGATATTTCATTGTGTTTATAGAAGTATTTGCATATTGACTAATTATTTTTAATTATTTATAAAACTATAAGACTATGTGTAGGCGTTGCACAATTTGATGTAATTATGAATTCCAAAAAATAGATATTGGATTACGCTTGTAAACTGGTCTATTGGTCTGTTAATCTGGCCATGATTAATTTATGATTAGGGCATTGACTGGGCCACATCAGTAGGGCATTCAGCCCCACCCCTTGGTGGATGGGGGAATCAAATATAAAAGGCAAGGCAAAGGACAGAGGGAGCAGTTCTGATGTTGGAGTTTTGATGCTGGAGCCCGGGGAGGCAAGCAGAAGGAGGAGCTGGTCCTGAGGAAAGAAATAAGGCCCAGGATAGAGACGAGCCATTTACCTGACAGTTTGACAGCTGACCTAGTGGAGAGAAGCAAAGCCTAGGGAGCCTCATAGACTACAGCTGACCTTGTGAAGGAAACAGTTGAGCTAAGCCGAGAGAGAAACGCAGCCCTGGAAAGAGAGGAACGCAAGAAGCACGAACCCTGGCAAACGTCAGAGCTGTCTTGCTCCAACACGAGGCAATGGACTTTGGTGAAGGAAGAAACGTATGCTTTATGGTCTGGTAACTGTGGACTTCTACCCTAAATAAAGACCCTTTATAAAGACCAATCACCTTCTGGTATTTTGCTTCAGCACCCCTTTGGCTGACTAATAGACTATGATAGAGATTTCTAAAAAGATTCAAACTTTCAGCATAACCTTCCTTCTTTGTTTAATAGAATTAAAATTATACTATTCAAATCTTTTGTACTGGTGATAATACAGTATTTCTATGCTTTTATTTCTAAGATTTTGTCTGTATTGGATTATACACATCTTTTTTCAGTTAATTTTTTATATCAGTGACTTTTGAGTTGTTAATCCACCTTTTGTTCATTTTTATGCATAAATTTACCAAAAATTTTTCCCGTTGATGATTATATTATTGCTACAATTAAGGAAGTTGAATTCTTTATACTGTCCTGTCTACATCTTTTTCTGACAAATCAACAATCCATCAATGAATCAATAGCATTACCAATTCTGTAAACATATATGTACTAAGAACTTACTGAGATCTGCAGTAACTGTAGTAGAAAATTGTTCTCAAACTCTTTATAGTCAAATCGGAGGGATAAAAAAATCCTCTAGATAAGATCAATAACTATGCAAGGATTACACATGACTACATGAGGTGAGATAATAACAGATTAATGGTTCCAAATCAGAGAGATTCCAAGAGAAATAATTGAGAAATAATTGAATGGATAAAGATGACAAATGAGAGAGAAATGCCATTATGGTTTTAAATGTTTGAAACTGAAGTTTCCAAATCGGTTACTTGGAATCAGGTATTCAGTAAGGTTAAAATGGTTTTCTTGAAGAGACTATTTCAAATTTAGCAACCCACATTGTCAATTTACTCTAATAAAGCTACTAATCTATATAAAATGCAACTATTATTTTAGTTCAGGTGAAAAGCTGATCTCAGTAGTATCATACCAGTTTTGTTATTGTAACTAAAATCTTTGTAAGGCAGTTCCAATTATAAATGATAAATATAAAAGGTAAAATTAAGTAATTATAACTTCATTCCTATATATTTTTACATTGCTCATGCTGGGAAAATAAAGCAGTGTGTCCCTGGCTGTGGAAAAAGGCACACTGAATTAAGAAAAGTGAGGAAAAGACTGTAAGAAGGGAAGAAGCATACATTATTTCAGTTAAATATAGATATGCTCTCCATTAAAACTACATGCATAATAATTGAAAAATTTTAAGAGATAAATTTGTGGACAGTCATGAAAACCATATCATGCAAAACAATTTAGACTTACTTTAAATAAGCAAAGAAATGATTTAAAAGAAGCACTTGAACTACATGGATGCCTTGGCTCAGATCATCACCCACTCAGACTTTTATCACTGAATTCATCCATGGTTTCTTAACACTCCTGGAATATCCTACCTCTATGATTTTGGAGGCATCCCAGTATTGGAATGTGCTATTTTCTCTTCTTTAAAACACTTTCGTTTTACTGGTTGAAATTTTAACCCGTTTAAATTATATCTGTCCCCAAAATTCTTTCTCTAGTACCATACTTCTCTTTTCTTTCCAAATGAAAATCTAGCTCTGTCTACTAAGAGTTTATATTTCTGTGATCCTAATTAAATAGGTTTTAAATTAAACAAAGTAATCATAAATTATATAAATTATGTTACTCTTGTACTATGAACTTATCATTTAGACTTATTTCCATTTTTCTGATTATACTTTACATACTCATTTTCTTTTGAAATACCTGTGGCCATATGTCTTGTTCTGTTTAACATACAAAGCTTGACCCATGATGCAGAGAGTTGCACCCAATACAATTAGGCTGGAACTAGGACAGAATATCACTAGCTTGCTACTCTCTCTAGCATTGAAACTGCAAGTCATAGAAAATACCAAATTCCATTCATCCATGTAAACTGCACCACCAAAAAAATAATATGAGGGGCAACATAGAATTATGCCAACTGACATCTAATGTTCCTATCATTATGCCAATATCAATTTTGGTACAGTTCATGGTGGGACAAATATCAAAGCACATATTTAGATATGTAATGAATAATTGTGAAGGGAGGGAAGGCCAGGGATTCAATGAAGTCAGAGTAGAGTGATCTGAGCAGAAACCAGAGAAGTTGGAAGGTAGAAGTGTCAGAGAATAGGACACAGGAAGACATAAAGAGGGAAGGGGGAAAAGAGTGCTACCAAGGGTCATTTGATGAAGAATTCATCACAGAGTCTGGGTTCTTTCCTCTTGATGCTCTGCACTATCACTTACCAACAAACAAGAGAAAGCATGTGGTTGTGAGTCATGAATAATGGTCAACATGGGTCTTCAAAGCCCAGGACAATAGTTAAGAAGCACAGCTTTATCATAGACCCTGTCCTTGAAAAATTGCCACTAACTTTAAACTCTTCAAATAAGGGGACTCCCAAGAATAGAAACATCCTCAAGTCTGGCATCAAAATGATGGTGTGGTTAATCTCCTCTTCTATGAATAATGAAGAAGCTTTGTAGTGTTTCATTGTGTCCAGGGAATTCTTAGGAACTCTAGAGCACCACAATCCTTCATTCTGGAAACACTCTCCAGGAGAATCATCATTTTTTACAAGGCAAACTGCTTAAGCTGTCCATCATAACAGTCTTCTAGAGGTAATGTGAAAAAAATATTCCAGGTGGACTGAAACTTTCCTCTAAGTGCAAATAAATGATTCCCAATACGGTATATTTCTCATATCTGAAAACTTAATTTACTTAAAAGTTGAATCTTATGAAGTCTACATAAAATATAAAAATTATACTTCATTTTGCTTTATCAATGATTTGTATCTCAGCAGGTTAAGAGGAATGGGGAATATTGGACAGAAGAGATTCTTGCTGTGGTCCAAATTCACATGGATTTTCCCAGAAGCACTGGTTTAGACAAAACACGAGGGTCCATGGCACAAAAGAGACATAGTGAAGAATAGGAGAAGTTTCTCAATTTGGTTCCAGAAAAATCTTTTATGGAAGAAAATATTCTCTCTGACATAGAAACATAACTGAGGACAGATGTCTTTCCAGTTTCTCTTCTAGAGAACATAAGTAAAATGTTTCACTATTTACTGCATTGGATATTTATATTAATACCCAAAAATGTTTACAATACTTAAGGAAAGCTTTCAGCCTCTGGAACTCCAAAGAAATCTTTGCTCCCAACCCAGTCCCAAAGGATTGTCCAATGAACCATCTACACAGAGAGTCAGAGGTCAAAAACAAACTATGGGGCCAATTGTTTAAATTGTAACTAACTCTGAATTGTGGATGCGGAAACACCATTCTTTTCTCTTTATGATTTGTTCAAACCTATCACATATAGAGTCAGGGGGATAGAGGTAAAATGTGTTTGGTAGAAATGAGTTCTGGCCTTACAACCCATCTGCTGTGAACATAGGGGACTTTCTTAAACTTTATTTTCAATTTCCTACTTTGTAAAATTTTACTAGTAATACTAATTATTTATTGTAAAATCATTATTAAAATATTCTTCCATTTCTAATGTCATCTTTGCTTTTCAATCAACAAAGAAAGAAATAGAGGTATTTTTTTTCTTGAATGGTAAAAGAATTATTGAATATTTACCTTTCTAATTTATTTTTATTTTAAAAGATATCCCTATTAGTATGTGCACTTCTACCCCCTGGGTAAAAAGTAAGAAATTTGATTTTGTATGTGATTGAAAGCAATAACACATGGAACAGATTATGTTATACAATTAATTTCCTATTTGGAAGGCCATATTACTACCCTAACTCTGAAAAAGAATTGCCCTTGGCAAGCCATAAGTGGGTACCATAAATTAGGATGAAGAGAAAGATTGGGGTGATGGTGTAAGAGACAGGTGGGAGACAAAATGGAGAAGGCAAAGGGTATGAATGGATTCTACCATTCTTTGAACTTTTGCGGGAGAAATTTTTGGAAAAAATGGAATCCCAATTACATGACATTATATGTTTTTATGTGTTATAAGTGGGCTTTGACAATCTCAAGGAAGGCTTTTCCTCCTTAAAATTTGTGAGCATCATGTTCTCCATAAATTAAATGAGAATAAAGTTGTTTAGCTTTATAAAGTTGCTATAATGACTAATGAAGAAAATATATAAAAAGAAAGAATTACTGCCTCAATAAAGTACATAAAAATTTGTATGTTTTTATTCATCATCCTCAGCTATTTTCATTTGAAGATGAGAGAATGAATATAACATACCCAGTGTGAAACAGTTATATAGTAACTGACCTGAGTTTATAATCCATATCTCTTTATAAAAAATCTAAAGCCTTTCCTTTTTTAAAAAGACTGTACAGCAATGTAATATGCTCCCTTGGCCTAAGAAGTAACAACAGCCAATGAATGAGCCCCAACATCAGACTTTGGAGTTGAAAGAGTTAAACTAATTCCCAGCTCTGAGGGATAATAAATTCCAAGGACTGATGGAAAAATCTGTAAGAGGATACATTCCAAGATCATTGAACTCTCCAGTCTCAAGAAGCTCAGTCAGTAATTTCTTGAGTTCATTTGAACACCAAGTTTAACTGACATTGAGTGCTCATTAATTATTCATTGTAGATTGAATCACTGGATTATCTAACAGTAATGTTGGTTTTGCCAAAGCAATGTTGGGGTTCTATGAAGGTAATTGTTCTGTTTTGGATTTCATTCACCTCTGTCTCACATTCAACTTTAAGATGAACTAAAGCCATATATTAGACTCCATTCATATCAACTTATAATTTGCTAAAAGGTGGTTTCCAGTGAATGTTCAAAAATTATGGTCAGATTGAACCAGATGAGGTGGTGAGTGTTGTATGCATATAAATGTTCATGGACCAAAATATATGATAACCACAATAAAGTGGGTGGTCCTGTTGAGGAGAACTTTTTACCTTCCTACTGCACTGCGGTTTCTCAGAAAGCATAAAACAGCTGTATATGAAATAAGCAAGATTACAAAGCACACCACGCATATGAACAAATCTAGTAAATTTATCATACAAGTGTCTGTGCAGGCATATTATAATAAAAGCTGCAAGTCATAGAGATTGTGATCAATCACACTGGAGCAAGTGAAGGGCAATGTCTCAACTAGGGACAGTTATGCTAAAGAATGGATACAGATGTTACTGAAGCCAATCACCAAAGCACCACAGGAATACCAGCTTATGATGGTCATGAATTGCAAGGTCTTACAAATGGCAATATAAAGGCCATACGCATGAGCACAAAGCTTTCCATGGACTAAAAGAAATGGGTAGCAAAGACCCAAGTCATACTGTCATTTTTGGAAATTGTCTTGTTCCGAGCAGGGGCATCTACAATTAAAAGGGGAACCTCAGGTCAAGAGAAGCAGGTATCAGCAAAGGATAGACAGAATAGAAAGAAGTTTATGGGATTCCCATGTATTTACCTTTCCTTAATAGTAACCAGGATGAGAAATATTCCCAAATGAGTCACTATAATGCATCAAGAAGGCCCCAAAGATTGCTTTCTGCTTCCCAGCATCTTGTGTCAAACCCATTAAAATAAATCCTTTCACACACTTGTTTATTGGCATAGCAGCAGCTGTACGTAGAATGTGGTTGACAGGTTTAACCCGCAGTGAGAAGAAAAGAAGTGACATCTTGGGAAGATCAGTGGACTGAACTCTAAATTCATTTGGTTCTGCTCTATACTCTTGCATCTTGTGTTAAATCCCAGAATGAATTCATTCACATTCTTTTTTTTTTGACATATCAGCAGCTGTGGTATAATGTATTTGAAAAAGTTTTAATATGCAGAGAGAATAGAAGTATCGTCTTGGAAAGATCAGTGCTAAGGAACCTGAAGAACACTATTCCAGCATATATAAGCTCTACTATATTTTTAATATAATAAACTTTATTTTTAAAGAGGTTTTCTATTACACAAAAGTTATATCAAAAGTATAAGGGCTTCCGTATTATGATGTGTCTCTAAATGCCACTCATTTAAAAAATGCACATTTAAAAAATGACTCACTTGTAGTAAGGACTAACCTACCTACAATAATAATCTAAAAAAGTAAAACCATAATGATGACATTTATCAGTACTTTACATATCTAACAAATACTGAAGGAGGTGACTACCATTGTTATAACTTTTTTAAAGCCAAAAACTTAAGCACAAATAAGAATTAAGAGAAAATTCAGATGTTCATCTTTGCATGCATTTTTGGCCAAAATTTCAAAGATTCCCCATATTACAAAACCTCAACTTTGAATCAAAATAAATATTAAAAACATTTAAGCCTTGTGACAAACTTACTCTACCGAAACAAGGAAGACATAATGAATACTAAGAGCAGTAAATTTCTAGGAAAGAAAGGAATCACTTATCTCCTTTCTCATAAAACAAAAGTCAATGAGTCAACATTTTAAAGGCACTCACCAAGTTATTTACTATTCAAGAAGTTTCTTTCCAAGTTCTGTCTTTAAAATATATCCATCCATATATTTGGATTAAATTAAATTTATACATCAAAAATGTTTTCTTCAGAATTCTAATCTTAAGTACTTATGAAAGCATGGTCCAAACCCTATACAATGTTGCTACCATTTAAATTTATATGCCTCATCTGAAAAACTTATCTTACAAGCAGGAGTGTTGCCTTATTTCTCCAGAATAAATATCCCTATGTCTAAAATTTTAAATGATTATCAAAAAAAGATAGAATCAAATATTTCATGCTATGCATTTTCCTTCATTGGGCTTTGATACAAACTGAGCCATCTGGTGTTGGACAATCATCTTCCTTCTCACAGTCTCTACAGTTGCAGAAGCAGACAAAATAACCATTGTTTTATTTGTTGAGCCTGACTTCTGTTTCTTAGAAACAGCTGCATAAAACAGCAACAGTCTCATCACTTTCAAAGTCATAGTCAGGAAATGACTTTGGTGAGAAATCTACTACTTCTGCTGATGGTTCACATTTTTTTCAATCCTCTGTGCCACTTTCTGCTGCTCCTGGAATGTTCTTGCCCTAGAAAAGTATTCTTTCCATATTTCTGAGTGCATTGGGTATGAGTGAAGGGCTTCTAGAAAACTTCGAATTGCTTCATCCATTTTGTCCTTTAGCTCTCTCTTGTCAAAGTGTTCTATTGTCTGTCTTCTTATCCTTTAGTTTACCCTTCCTAAAAATCTTCGTTTCCAAATTCTACTCCAAATTCCTCAACTTGTTTTTTCCTTTCAGGCTGCAGCACCCGCTTTAGTATCTCTTCCAAATCTGGTCTTTTGGTAACATATTCTATGAGTTTTTGTTTGTCTGTGAAGACTTTGAATTCACCCATATTTTTGAAGGACAGCTTTGCCAGATACAGAATTCTTGACTGGCAGTTTTAATCTTTAAGTACCTTGCATACATCATACCATTTTCTTCTCTCCTCCATGGTTTCTGATGAGAGGTTGGTACTTATACTTATCAAGTTTCCCTTCTATGTGATGCTTTGCTTTCCTCTTGCTGCTTTCAGAATCCTTTCTTTAACCCTGATATTGGCCATTTTGAATTTTGGGTGTCTTGTGGTACATCTTTTTGGATTTATTCTGTTTGGGGTGTGTTGTACTTCTTGGATATTAATATTTATGTTCTTCATAGAGGTTGGGAATTTTTTGGTCATTATTTCCTCAAATATTCTTTCTGCCCCTTTTCCATTCTCTTCTTCTTCTGGGACATCAACAATGTGAATGTTTGTGGGTTTTGCATTGCCATTCACATAGAGCCCCTGAGATGCTGTTTCATTTTTTCCACTCTCTTCTCTTTCCATCTTTTGTCTTTTCCAGATCAGATGCTCTCTCTTCAAAATCATTAATTCTGTCTTCAAGCAATTCAAATCTGCTTTGTCAGCCTCTAATGTATTTTTAATCTCACCCATCTTGTCTTTCAATCCCATAATATCTGTTGCTTTTCTTTTCAGGCTTTCATATTGTTTTTTATGCTCTCCCAGTGTCTTCTTAATATCCTTTATTTCCTTAATCCAATTTTCTTTAAATTGTTTAGTGATTTAGGAGAGTTGTGTGATTATCACTGATTAATTGTATTAAATCCTATATCTCATCAAGATATTTGGTTTTTACTTTTGGCTGGGCCATCTCTTCCTGTTTCCTAGTATGGCTTGTAATTTTTTGATGATGTGTAGGCACCTGAATATGTTGGTGTATTTACTTTGAAGGCTAATTTCTCTCTTTTATCTATTGTTTTTTTTTCCTACACAGAACTTCTTTGATATTTGGTTCAACTTACTCTCAGTTTTAATATTACCCAGCCTAACTGTTCAAAATTGGGTCATGGGAGTGCAGATTTTCTCCCATGGTTTTTTAAAAAATATTTTTCATTACTTTTTATTATCCCAAACTATCTTACTTTATTTTTTCAATTTTTTTTGTATTTTGTTTCTTATTTTAAAAATTATTGTTATTTCATTTACTTACAAATTGTTTTTTTTATATATATTTTATTTTACTTTTTTTAAAAAAAAGATACTTAGATTACATAAAGTTACACAAAAAATATAGGGATTCCCATATGCCCCACCTCCCCCACCTCCCATAACCTCCCACATAAACATCCCTCATTGGTATGGCAAATTAATTGCAACTGACAAACACAACCTGGGGCTTTGCCATTAAGCATGAACCATAGTTCACATTGTAGACCACACTCTCTCCCACACAGTTCTGCATGTTATATGATGATATAAAATGGCCTATATCTGTCATTGCAATGTCACTCAGGACAATTCCCAAGACTTGAAAATCCCCTGTATCACGACTGCTTTTCCCTCTCCCTGACCCCAGAGTCTCCAGTGACCACTAGCTCCACATCAATGTTGTAGTTTCTTCCATTGCATGAATCACAAAATGTCTATACTAGAATACCAGTCAGTCCACTCTAGTCTGTAGCTGTTCGCCCCATCCTGAGGAGTCTGGGATGGTGATGTCCATGCCACCTCCAAATGAGAGGGGGCTTATATCCCATGGGGAAGATGGATAGAATTATCCTGCCTGCTGCTGCAGACTCTCTGCCTTCCCTAGACTGGTTGTTGTCCATCATCATCTCCCTGCCAGTTGTCCTGGTTGAGTCCAAGGGAACTGTAGAGTAGGAGTTGCTGCTCCACCGAGATTCTGGTCCCACCTGGCACATGGACAGCCAAAAGATTCATGACCCTGGATGTACACCTACAAACTCCAGCATCAAGTATAAGTTTGAATAGAAGGGACAGATGAGCTACATATAGGGAAGACATAGTTAAGTCCAACTCTGTCACTCTCAGGAGTACAAACTCCAAAGTAGGGCCCACTGGCAAGGCACCAAACTCTGGAGCTATCTGCCCTGACATAGGACTTGGGTGTATCCAGAGCCCTCAGGAGCCCCACTATTTGGGGTGATATCCACATTGGAATTCTATGAGATCCTACTAAGTTGTGCTTAAGTTTTGCCTCTGGGATGACCTCCCGACACATTCTGAAGTCTCTTAGCCATATAAACTCATTTGTCTTTACTTTTTCCCCCTTTTATTCAAGGTCTTTTTCCAGTAAGTTTGCCAGTTGTTGCTTGGTAGCAATCCCTCCGTGCCAGGGAGGCTCATCCCTGGGAGTCATGTCCCATGCTGGGAGGTGGGTAATGCATTCATATACTGAGTTTGGCTTAGAGATAGCCACAGTTGAGCAACAAAGGGGCTCTGAGGAGGCAACCCTTAGGCACCCCACAACAGTAGGCTAAGTTCCAATTTCAAGAGCAAAGACTCGTAAGGCCAGTCATCAATAACAAGAGCCTATCGGTGGATCATCCTCCTTTGCCAGTCACTGTTCTTGCACTTGGGGGACTGTTGCTACTCTCTTAGAGAATGCGGCAGAGCGCTCCAGGATGGGAATTCGGTATTCTCTCATTTATTGAGTGATTATCCACCCACTATTACAATGCCCTTTGAACATTCGAACATTTTTATATACCTTATATTTATGCTCAGGTGAAGTTTCTCCCATGTATCCCTCAGGTTTTGATACAGAGTGGGAACAGTTTTGTCCATGCAGATGGTGGTAGTTAGTGCACCTGTCCATGGAGGTGTTTCAGTCTTGGCTTTCCTGTGTTCCTGTGTTGAGTCTCCAGATTAGAGATACAAATCAGCCTCTGTGGCCAAACTCCCTGAAGAAAAGCACTTCAAACTTCCCTCCTTTTTCCCTTGAAACAGCTGACTGGGAGGAAGATGTCTGTTCCTCTCTCAGTTGGCCACAGTGAGTCTAGGGTTTTACCCCAGCTTAATATTTGGGGGATGGGGGAGGGGAGCCCTTCTTGGTCTCCACAGGGGCTTGGTAACTCATGTTTGTCTTTTCAGGCTTCTTCGTCATTCTGTCCATCACCCTCCTGTGAGTGGTGTAGCACTGTCCTGGTCTGCTGACCCCCATAGCAGTTCCCTCAGAGAGCTTTTAGCTCTTTCTTCATTGTTTTTGTGAGAGCATTCAGCTCTGCCTGTTAGTCTGCAATCATTTCCCATAATCTTCAAGCACTACTGTTTTTAATGAACCTCTTCTGAAGAAAATATACTCACTCAAGTTAATTAATTCTGTTTCTATTGTGCTTGATACATTGAGTATCTTTTGTGGAATATGTTTTTCAAAGAATCTCTTTGTCCTACCTTTCACCTGTGCGTGAAGACATCAGCTTCAATTATGGTCATGAGGAAAACAGAATACCTGAGTTACACTTTGAGGATTGTATAATGATGTGTAGCTATTCATTGCCTACTCCAGAATTTATTCCATTGCTCAGGTAGAATAAAGAATAATGAGCTTCTCTGTCTATGAATTCAAACTGGTACACACTTTTTAATTTTCCTAATTCATGTTTTACTCATATATGTCCCTGATAACCTTGACTTCCCTAGGATATTCTTTCTTAATATTTGACTTGAAAAATATAATAAACAAATCTAGTCAGCATACAATGGTATGGTTTTTCCATTTTATGTCTTTGTTCATATCCATATATAGTTTACGTAATAGATATCATCATTTAATAACATTTTATATTCTAATTTCACTTAAAATTATTGTAAGCATTCTACTCATATTAAAATTTCTATATTTAATCATTAATGCTTTTAATTTAAAAATTTATTTTTATATCAATGTTACAAGTTACTCAGTTAACACAGGATACAATAACAGTAAATCTACCTTGGTCCATGTTTACACTCCCTCCTGAAGTTTTCTGATTCCTCAATCTTGAGGGTTTCTGGATGAAGTCCACTCTAACTGCTTCAGGTTAAATGGGGTCTTAAATATTATGGGCAGATGGAAGGAATTGTGTTGCTTGCAGTTGTAGATACTCCTTGTTCTTTGGGATGGGACTGGTACATCATCATTGTTTTGTTACCTGTCCAGGGCAAGCTCAAAGAACTGGAGAGTAGGAGTTGGTCTGCTGGGTTTCACGGATCAATCAGCATATGAAAAATCTGAAGACTTTATGTCTTTGAGATATATATTTAACAGGTAAATAGAAAATTATAGGTTCAAATAGAAGGAGAGGAATTATGAGTAGGAGAAGCATAAATGCATCTAACTACATTATATTGAGGAAATAGGTAATCATATTTTCCCAGATAAGGCCTACTGAGGAGGTGTTGAATTCATGAGATCATATGGCTTGCTTATGGTGTCCAGATATCCCTTGGTCCCTCAGGAGCACTTTTGGTGAGGCTTTGTTTACTGAGGCAATTTGTGAAATTTGCCTGAGGCCTGCATAAGCATAACCTCCGTAATGACCTTCTGACTCACGTTGAAATCTCCTGGGCATACAAACTCTATTTTACTTACTATTTCCCCATTTTATTCAAGGTGTTTCTCCACAGGCATTGCTGATTAATTCATGGTAATAATCCTTCATTGCCATGAAGGTTCAGCCTTGGGAGTTCTGTCTCACATTTGGGGAATGATGGTGAGTTTATATGCAGAGTTTCCCGTAGAAAGAGGCAACATTTTTAACAAGATTTTCAGGAGGTAATTCTTAGGCAGTTAATTATAATTAGGCATAGTTTCACCACCACAGGAAAAAGGATCACAAGCACAAGCAACAAGATCAAAGGTTTGTCCCATTGGACTGTTTTCTTTTATTAGGTTAGACTGATATATTCCAGAGCTTTTTACCATGTTATTTAATAAAGTACCAGGGCTTCTCCAGTAAGGAAGTTTCATACTTTGTTACATACTGTGTAGGCCTCTAATTATCCAGAAAACATACTTATGGCCACAAGTATACATTTATATCACATAAAAATATACAGCTATATAATGTTCATGATGCTCAACAAGCCCTGTCTGTCGAGACAACTGACCATGTCCTAACTTTACCTTCTGTGGCAGTTTATTATTTTTGAATTCCAAAAAGAGATATTGTATTATCTGTTCCTCTGGGTGCAATAACTCTTTGATTGTATTAGATTCAGCTGAGATGTCTGATTAAATTATGTTAAGATTAGGGCTTTGATTCAAACACATCATTCGAGTATTACTCAGCTTTGAGTCCCAGCCCCGTTGGTAGGCTGATAAACAGTCTCTCCCAAGGAAGTAGAAACACAGAGAAGAAGAACACAGAGGAAGAGAGATAGCTCATTAGGCACAGCAGAGGCTGTGGGAAGAGAGATGACCCTGATAGTCTACAGCTGACATTGTGAAGAGAACAGAGCAGTTGAGCCCAGAAAGAAATGAGCCTGAGAGTAAGAGACACAAGCCTTATGCCTGCCTAAAGCTGAAATGGGAAGAAGCTGTGACGTTGGAGCATTAAAAGGGAGAAGGAAGGCTGAACCCTTGCAGACTTTGTCTGCCATCTTGCTTCAACACAAGGCAAGTGACTTTGGGTGAGAACGTACCTCTTAAGGTACCTTGAGTTGGACTCTTTAGTGCCTTGTGACTGTAAGTTTCTATCCCCAATAAATATCCTTTATAAAAGCCAATATAGGGAAGCGGGTGTGGCTCAGTGGATAGAGCCCCCGTTTACCATATGGGAAGCCCGGGTTCACAGCCCGAGGCCTCCTTGTGAGGGCACGCTGGCCTGAGCGGTGCGGTGGGCTGATGCAGCAACCTCACGGCAGGAAGCGGGTGTGGTGCAATGGATAGAGCACCCATTTACCATATGAGATGCCCTGGGTTCGCTTCCCGGCGCCTCCTTGTGAGGGCAGGCCAGCTCACGCGGTGCCGTGGGCGGATGCGGCAAGACCTCACAGCAAGGGGGAGATAAGCAGACACAGAGAAGACACACAGCGAATGGACACAGCAGCACAAGCAGCAAGCGGGGGGTAAATAAAAAAAAAAAAAAAA